>JAXBDA010004546.1:17233-28442 GCA_036023075.1 Gaultheria prostrata | reverse complement strand
GGACGACGAGAAATACAAATGAGGGACAACATAGTCTTTGTACATTAGGGTATTTTTGTCCAAATTTTGTTAAATTTCACGTGGTTGTATTTAGCTAAAAGGTGGTTGCAAATAGAATTACCCTTTTTTTTTCATTGTCATGCTTTGGTAATTTGTGAAACCATGACCATGTTTTGGTCATTTTTTGCCCTAACCACCATTTTATGGTCATTTTCCCATTATACTTTAGGCCTCGCTAACGAGCACACTATTGCACCCGTTAAGGGTACAAAAAAGTATATTTATTGGGTCCCGCTTGTACTATAAAGTATACATGTACTTTGAAGTACAATTAAAAGTGTACTTTAAAGTACAAGTAGAACCCACAAGTATACCTTTTTGTATCCTTAACGGGCACAATATTGCACCCGCTAGCATTTCCCTTATATTTTTTTGCCTTTTTGGTGGTATTAACGGACACGCCGGTTAGCATTTTCGTAATAAAAAAGACCTCTTTCTTTAGTAACACACACGTGTCTTTTCCGATTTAAAAGGTTCTCCGTTGTAAAGTTTACGCACAAACAAACAAAGGTTTCTGAGAAACCCCAAATTTCTAGCCCACAAATCATTGAATCATCATCCTCAGTTCCGACGTCCGAACAGTTTTTCGAACATTCTGGGTACGTCTCGTATGAATTAAGCTCTTTTCAACATGCGATTATCTTTAATAACTGATGTTTTGGTCTCTCGTTATCTTCAATTGTTAGTATTATCGATTGAATTCTGCAATTTTGCTGTGGATTTTTCTTTTTCCTCTGCGGTTTTTCCTTTTTTGTTTTTTTATAGAATAACTAATCAACGGAAAGAAGAATACAGTAGTTCGATTGTAAATATTAGGGAAAAAGATGTTCAGCAACATAAGCGGCTGGTGGATGAGGTTTATCGGTAGTTTACGTTGCCGATTTATGTTTGGTAGTACTTAGAGCATTGGGGAAGAGTGCTAATTTGCTACCATTTTGTTTAAGATGTGCATGCATTTTCTTTCCTTCTCTGCGATCGGCATTTGCTACGTTCGATGTAATTAGTATCTGGGAAGTATTTTTGGTGAACAGAACGGGTTTGCTCTCTCCTCATCAAGTCATGCTAGTTTTACTAAGGATGATTTGTCGAATTTTCTGATGATTGTATAGCAATATCGGAGACATCTAGTACAAAGACAGTACTCAGATTTTTAGCTCATGTGTTTTAACAGACTTACAGTTTTGGATGATGATTTTGCCTTTTCTACTGACAGTTAAAACCGATGTTTTAAAGCCCTAGGCAATGGTCGGGCAGGAGAGGGGCGCTTAGCACCTGGGCCGACTAGTCGCCGCCCAGAGATTAGTCGGTTTTATTTTTGAAATTATTTCTCCCCAACATTAGACTGGGAACAAATGAAGTAAGACTATAGTAATCACTAAAAAGATATAGATATCAATTTTTTTCCTTATGCATTATCAGTTATGTATATACTTGTTTAATCAATTTAGAGCTTTGATGTTGCGTTATGTAATCATATCTATTTTATTCAATAAGATTTTAACACCTTATACTTTTTACTATTACCCCTTTAACCTCAAGATACTCTTAAACATTAAGGAATCTATCCAGCCGAATAATCGCCGCTTAGCCAATTTTTTAGCAACTAATTCCTAAGTAATGTAAAAAGACCTAATTACTGCCTAGATCCTAAAATCTAGGCATTGCAGGCCTACCTAGCACCTAGGCTAACTCTTAGAACATTGATTAGGATACAATCTTTGACTTGTTGTCGATATGCAATCGGTTTCTTCTTCTATAGGTAGATGAGCAAAGTAGGAAAGATGCGAAAGAGTGTAGGAAGTTGACTGCTAAATTTATCGTTGGCATCACTGAGCACCGAGTGGTAGTGCATGTTTAGAACAATGTTTCTTTGTTTTTCGTTGGCGTTACCGACCGCATGTTAGTGCTTCTCATCAGTCCGGATGTTGACTCATGTATAACTATATTGAAGGGGAAGACAATCTATACTTTGATGTCATGTCTTTTGAGCTGTGAACTCAGATATCCATGATAGCTCATTAAAAATTTAGAACCTTCATTGAAATGAATTGCTTTGATGGCATCACGAAGAATTTTCAAGTGAACATTAATGGTGATTGACGAATCACAGAAGAAAGTAAAAGAGAAGGAAAGAGCAGTATTCAAAGATTTTAGAGCTTGTCCCACATTGTTTAATTATAACCTCCAAAAACTAGTATATGAGCCTGGGCAGTCTCTCCACTTGTTGCGAATTGGTTTTGAGTTGGATGCTTTAACATGGTATCAGAGTCACGCTTTCAGAGGCTTTTGGACAAGACTTTCTTAATTGTTTCTGTTGTTTGTGTCTTAACCGCACTTTGTTTCCTTGTGATCCCTATGTTATCGTTGTTTACTTCTCCATATGCGGGTTAGGGATCGCACGTATGGGAGAATGTTACAGCTTGCCCCACGTTGGTTAAGTAATAACCTCCAAAACTAGTATATGAGCCTGGTGGTCTCTCCACTCTTTGCCAATTGATTTTGGGTTGGATGCTTTAAAATGGTATTAGAGCTAGGATTTCAGAGGCTTTTAGACAAGACCCTGTTGATTGATTATCCCATTGTTTATGACTTAAGTGCACCTTGTTACGTTTCTTGTTGTGATCCATATGTTACGGATCTGTTGTTTCTCTCTCCACGTTCTAGCATAATAACTCAGAAGTACAAGGTTGAATCCATAGGGATCAAACGTTACCGGCAGGAAGATTGTCTTGCAATGAGGTTTTGGCAGTAAGGCGGCCAACTTTTAAGGGCGGATTTGATTGTGGGATTCCGTCTTTACCTCTAAAAGACTTGAAAATGAAGTTTTGCGACTAATTAAAAGGGGCTTGGGCTAGGGTAGCTTCTCGTTTATAACTCAAATGGGATTCAAAGACACTTGGTCCCACCCAAAGAATTTAGCATTAAAAATTGATTTTTCACAATATGTGGGGTTTGCAAATGGAAATAAACTTAGTCAATCATTTTGTCGAACACTTAGTGTGCTATGGTTCAAAACATTGTGTGTGCCAAGTTTATTGTCTGCACCAATCAAAGAAGTTAACAACCCTAAGTTTAGACAAAAAATATATGAGTTTAATCAATTCACAAAACCTAACAATAAGCCCAAAATATGAGAAGCCATTAACGAAGCTAAGTCATGGAGTGGTAATCACCCCATGACCAAGTCTACACTACTACTCACACATATTAAAGCAAAACATTAAAGGAAATATGAAAGAAAAACGAAACATGGAATTTTCTGAAATAAAACACGGATCCTTAGAGAATTGCAAGGTACTTACACCTTTAATGAAGGCCAAAGCCTTGAATCTAACTATTAATGCCTCAAATCTAGAGAGAAGTGAGGATACAAGAGAGTAAATGAAGATGGAGGTAGAGAGAGGAATAGAAAGTGTAAGATAACCCTAAAATCTGAGGTCGGGTTGCTTTTATAGCCCCCAAAAGTCGTGCTACATGTTACAAAAAATGCCCCTAGTTTAATTCCTGATCGGGCACAAAATATCTGAAATCTTGCAGGCTTAACTGGTTCAAGGAAAAGGTGAGAACTGGTTCTGGTAGGTTTTTGAACCTTTCTATCTTCAAGGTCCCTGTTCTGGGAAATGTCCAGAACTGGTTCTGATAGCATCCTGGGCTCTCTGTTTTGAAGGTACCAGTTCTAGCAATTATGCAGAACCAGTTCTGCCTGGGTTTGCAGCTCTTCTTCTCTTTGTCTTGACCTCTTGACCTTTCGGCTTCCTGAGCTCTAACCATTTCTTCATGTTCTTGGTTTGTGGGACTCGGTGGCGGAGTGCCACATTGCCTTAGGTCCTTGAAATCTTTGGGACACTTCCCATGGCGCTAAAACGTGCCTTATTCTCACGTTTCACCTGAAACTAACAAAAACACAACCTCGCGCAAAATCAATCGTATAAAGCCACAAAAACTGCATGTGTGTGTGATCAAAACGAGCGAGATAAGCACCATTATTTCCACTATTGAGGGCTTATCAAACCTCCAACAACTAGTATACGAGTCTGGGCAGCCTCTTTACTCATTGCCAAGTGGTTTTGAGTTGGATAGTTTAACAAAAGATACATCGGACTATGCATGCACCTCCGTGACCTGCAAGCTTAGTCGCCTTTTGGGAGTTAATGTGTGACATGGACCTTCACACATAGAAGCTAAAAAAATGTCTTCTTGATGGTATGTGCCAACCTAGTTGGGATTCACTATTTGTTATTTAAGCAATGATGTATTTTACCCTTATATCTTGTTATCGTTACATCTAAAATATAAGTCTTTAGCGAGCTCAAAAGCAAGAAAATATATTTACACACATAAGATTCTCTCTGTGAGATTAATTTTGGATGAGTCACATTACATGCTAATGCTATTCTCCAGTACTTGCATTGGCCTTTGGCCCTTTGTTCCTTTATTGCTTTTCGCTTGGCCATTAGTTTAGACAGAATGTGTGTTTTTGAATTCTGTCTGTGTTTATTTTAGGCTTTTTTCATGATTCTGAGTACTTACAAGCCCTTTCTATAATTCAGGTGCAGTCTTTGAGAACCTCTCTGCTTAATCCCCAAGTGTTGGAGCTTGACTGTTGTTAATTGTTGAACTTTTAATACTAACCAAAACATTTGAAGAGCTGATGTTGATGAAGTCATGCAACTTTATCATCACCCATACTCCATGGATAGCCAAAAAGTGAGGCTTGCTTTGGAAGAAAAGGGAATCGACTATACATCGTTTCATGTCAATCCTATCACCGGCAAGAACATGGATTCTTTATTCTTCCGTATGAACCCAAGTGCCAAACTTCCTGTTTTACAGAATGGTTCTCAGATTATATACGACACAGTAGAGATAACTCAGTATGCCTCGTCTTCCAGTCATATACTTTTTTTTGTTACTTCTCCTGAAATGTTTGATCTTGCTCTTGGAAGCCACTTTGATTGCCGATAATTATAATACGGTTCTACTGATTTTCACTCTCTTTCTAAAACCTTTTGTTAACAATGGGCAAAACAACGAAATCTGAGTTACAGATTCTCGTCAGCTTGAAAATTCCAGTTCATGACCACGTATACAGGGCATGATGTCTTAAGGCCAAAATCTCGAGTGGTTTACAAGTCTTCAAGTATGGCCAAACCAAATCAAACTAAGTATTGACTCCCATTCAAATATGCAATTGGTTTTTTTGCCATTTTGCTCTGTCAAGCAAGGTGTACGTCTCTAGTTTAAATCCAGTAAACATATATCTTTCTTCACCACAACTTCCATATGAATCAGTTATTGCTCCCCAACACTTCCATTACAAGTAACCTTATTGCTTTCTTACAGGTATATAGAACGAATTGCAATTGTCTCGTCTGGTGGCGGTGAAATCAGCAGTGGAGAAGTCGTTGAGTGGATCAACAAGATACAAGAGTGGAACCCAAAGTATTTTACGCTAGCCCACATCCCTGACAAGTATTGTCTTTTTGTTTCTAAATTCATAAGGAGAGTAATAATTGCTCGGATGGCTGAATTCCCCGATCTAGCGAGTGCATACCACTGTAAGCTGAGAGAGGAATGGGAGACAGAAGACAAGTTAAGAAACCCTGAAGTTTTGAGACGAAGCAAGGAACATCTGATAAGCCTTCTCGATGAAGGGGAGACAAAACTGAGTGGAACACAGTTTTTAGTTGGGGAAGAGTTCAGTATGGCAGATGTTTTTCTCATTCCAGTTTTGGCTCGATTAGAGCTGCTGAATTTGCAAGACGAGTATATATATAGCAGGCCAAATATTGCCAAGTATTGGGAAGTGGTTCAGCAGAGACCTAGTTATAAGAAGGTGGTTGGAAAGTATTTTAATGGCTGGAAGAGGTACAAAACCCTGTTCAAAACCTGGTCTTTTCTTCGGGTCAGAAGTATGCTCCGAAGATATTGATGAACAGCACAGCGCGATGAGGGACATAATTAAGGAGGTCAATATGAAGCTAGTTTAATGGTTGGGGGAATTGTACATAACTCGGTTAAAACCCAGAGTTTTCTAGGTATCAAAACTATGCCTGGGAGATTTCAATCAAGTACCCACAATGGATCCAGAGGTATTGGTTTTGTGAATGACATTATAGTATAAGGGAACTCTGGTATGTAAATATGCTATAGAGATGTCAAATTTATGTGTACGGGTAAGGTTCAAACAATAAATGGATAGTCTTCTTTTTTCTTTCTTTTTTTATACTTTTTGGGGGTTGGTTGGTGGGGAAAATCCTTCCATGAATCTCGAAATAGACCTTTAATTGATCAAACATGAATAATCAGCATGAGGTCGAACTCTCTCTCTCTCTCTCTCTCTCTCTCTCTCTCTCTCTCTCTCTCTAAAAATAAATAAATAAAATACCCCCCTTGTACATGTCAGTTTGGCTTTGTGTGTTCCGTTTGCAATTGCATCGTCATCAAAATTAAATTGCATATTGGCGGCGAAGAAGTTTTACGACTAGTTTCCCAAGAGGCTGATGGAAGAGGTGCACAGATGGGGTACTATGAAGCAAATAGGGGTTAGCCTCAGGTACATGATGGAGTTTGGGTCCAGACTTACCCTCCCTAATTTGCTTATTTCTGCTCAATTCTTTCACAAAGAGCTCCCAATCAGAATCGCTAGGCATGCCATTGAACTCGAATCCCTCCCTTACGGCTTAATCCCAAAGCCTGCTGTTCTAAAGGTGTGCCTCTTTTCTTTTTTTTTTTTTTTTTTTCCAACACTCTGATTTCAGTGGTCTTGGCTTCTTGGGTTTCTTGAGTTAATTTTCTGTTAATTGAAAAGGGTTAACATATGGGTTTTGAATGGGATTATATGTATTTTTGTTGCTGCATGTAGGATAGCGGATGTGATGACTCGTTTTGTGAAGTTAATATATTTGAATTATATTTCTGGAAACTGCAGATTGTGATGTAAGATTCTATAAATTGGGGGGTGTTTGATATTTCGTATCGGATTACCTCTGGCTTTTTACTGTTCTCAAGATCGATGATGTTCTTTTTCTTTTCCCCGTGTTTGAGCTTTGCTTTAGGTTTTCAAGTGTTTTAATGCCAATTTCTCTGTGAAGATCCAGATTATTTAGTTGTTACGGCTTAGTTGTACGCTGTAGCTTATATAGTTTTAGTTATATGTTTGGATTGGCGTTGTGGATTTTAAATTTCAATGTTTGAGCCAATCATGTATATTTCGTGTTGATACCTGCGAGATTGGGTATTTGGATTCTTTCCACGACCGTAGATACTTTTCTGAGATCAAGAACACTAGTGATGAGTTGGAATTCACACAAATGATTAAGATGATTAAGGTGAGACACAACAATGTTGTTCCTACAATGGCTTTGGGGGTTCCAACAATTGAAGACAAGCTTGGACCCGAAGATTGACTATGAGGATTTGGACGAGATTCATCAGTTCCTAGATCGTTTCTATGTGTCAAGAATTGGGATTTGCATGCTTATTGGTTAGCCCCACCTTGTTTGGAAGGGTTTTTGAGAACCGGTTCTCAAAACCCTTCAAAAAAACAAAGGGCAGAAAACTCATTGGGGAAACCGGACAAGGGAGGGTTTCGAAAACCAAACGAACAAGATGATGACTTACTACTTTTCATGATTTAGAATGACATTTATTTGCAGCAATCAATTTCGTTATCATTGCTGAAGAAAGCTACTATCAAGCTTCTGTACTTAAAATTTGCAGCAACGCAGGGCAGCACGTGGCATTGCATGATTCCAACCATCCTCCTGATTGTGTGGGTTACATACATACCAAAATGTCTCTTGTAGAGGTAGCAAGAGCTGCCAGTGAAGATGCCCGTTCGATTTGTTTGCAGGAGTATGGCAGATGTAGATATATATGGGGATCCTAATTTTACATTCCCGTAAGCTCTTTTCCTTCTGATTTGATGATTAGCTTAGGGATCCTTTACTTTGTTTTTGATAAATAGATGTCCGGGTCAGTTTACGCACAACTCAACTAATTTCGGGGTCTTAGAGGTAACGATTGTGCATAACCCCCAGTGGCCCCAAATTTTTTGGCAAGGGAATTCGAACTTGAGACCTTAGGTGGGAGCAAACCTGTAAGTCCTAAGGAAAGACCACTTTGCCGACCACTTTGCCAACCAAGTACTTTTGATGCGCTTGTTATATCTGTGGGTCACACTCCGGTATCCTTTTAGGGTGCATGCGGTACACACCTCTATGTGGCCATCCTCAGTGCACATTTCGACTGTCCAAAAGTGTTATGGACGGTCCGGATTTTAGAGAGGGAGAGAGAGGGAGAAATCTGGGCCGTCCAAAATACTTTTTGACGGCCGAGATGTGTGCTCAGATACTAGGTCAGTAGTACCCTATTTGTACCCAAAATTTTATCGTTCTCCATGGTCTATGGATTTTACGAACTATCTAGAAGATTTCCAAATCCTCTTTTTGCCCAATTGCTATACATAGAAAGCATTCAAAAAGTATGAATGCTGAAATAATACCAAAACTCGTAAATTGATTTTCTCTTCCTGCAGTTTCTATTAATAAAAATGCTGAAATAAAAATGGCCGAAATATAAAGAAGACAAGGGTCAAGGCTGGTCAGGTCATAAAGCCCATTTATCAGGCAGATTGGAACCATCCCTCAACACACGGACCGAACTGGATACCGAGCCCAAGAAGATTACACCGAGACGCGATATCTCGGTCAGCATCCTGTCTCGGTCAGCAAGAGAGATGAACTGGCATCTCGACCGAGACGAGATCGATCTGGGCGAGTCATCCGAGTCGGGTAAACCCGAAATAACTCGAGAGGAATATGGAAAGCAGTTCATCCGACACGTCATGGATGCCCTCGTCCGAGATAGTTATCGTGCGTGACTAGCTCGTGATGAGCCATGTGCATGTAACTGCACCCCTCATACATCATAGTGACGTTGGCTGAGAGATTTTTACACGTGTCGTTTAGAGACTCGTACCATGTGCATGTAATGATAACAAATTCGGCCAGCGACGTCGTGTAACATCAGCTGAGCCGCGCGTGCGAACCACACCTGAATTTGGAGCCCAAGTCATAAGTGGCTATATAAGTGAAGTGAATGGAACCCTAAGAGATACACACAACTCTAGTTCTTCTAAGAAACCCCGCTAAGGTAGTTAGCTCTAACGTAACAGAGTGGAGTTAGAGCCCGGAGTGAGTGAGCGTAGTGAACGAACGATGCCACGCACGCAAGCACAAGCGTGTGTGCTTTGTACTTCTGTCTCAAAATCACTCATTAGATCGTCGAGTGCCTTCCCCGGCCAACTTCCGATCGGGCCTGGCGCTAACAACAAGTGCTACTTGTGCAGACCAACTCAAGGAGTCAGACGAGCTGACTCACGGTGGATAAGGGTCAACCTAGGAGGACCTTTTGGACGACGCCACCACATACACTGCCTGGGAAACTAACTCAATCTGAGAGTAAAGGAACGTAAACATATCCATGTGCATGTGTAATGAATCTTCTCTGTGTGTATAATGAATCTTCTCTGACTCCCTGTGTTCACTGGAAGAAACCTCATAGCCGCACATGGTGGTGTTTGAATCTCATATTCAGTACCTAAGTCACATAATGCGCAGGCGGGTGAGTGAATGCGAAAACATTTTTCAAAAACTTCCTAAACAACTAAATTCGTGAGTGCAAAGATTGAGAGCGGGTGCGAAGATTATGTGACTTTAACTTCAGTACACATGAGATTCATCTCACCTTCAAACTATGAAGCATGGGTAAGTGAAGATATACTAAAATTATTTACGAAATGTTTTTTACATTGGCCTTGGCAAAAAAACCAAAGTTGGTTTTTTGGTTTATTCATTTTGTCTTTATTAAAAAAAATACTTTTGTTAGTTTTGCGTCAAGTTTTCATGGTCTAAAAAGTATAAAATTATGGTCAAAACTAATTTTTTTTTTAATAAAGCCAAAAATACGTGGATTATTGGATTAATTTTGACTTTATTAAAAAACTAATTAATTTTCACCATAATTTCATACTTTTTAGATTCCTCTCGTCGAGACAAACCAATAAATCATAAAAAATCGACGCAAAACTAACAAATGCGAGATTTTTTTGGATAAGGGCCAAAATGAATAAACCAAAAAACCAATTTTTTATTTTTTTGCCAAAGGAGGCCCGCGCATCTAAGCTTGGTTTTTGTCAATTGATGTATGTGAAAAGAATAATCTGTTTTGTAAAATGTAAAAAGTAAAAAAACCCAAGAATTGAGGGGGTGTTTGAGAGCCTCTCTTTTTGGCATTTTGCATTTTTCATTTTTGACTTTTTGAATTATGGTCAGAATGTATTATTGAATTTGTAAAGTGTTTGAGAGATATGTGCAGAATGTATTTAATAATAGGAATAATGTTTGGGAGATGTGTGCAGAATACATTTTGTGGTCCTTTTGTTAACCAAAATGAGAAAAATGAAAAATAAGAAGTCAAAAAGCTCATCTCCCTCTACTTCTCACTTCTCTTCTCTAAACTCTTAAACTGAGAACTCATTTTGTGATAACATGTTTTGGCTTGGAGATGCCAAACAACTACAATGAAAAATAGAGAAAATGAAAACATGAAAAGGAGGTGGCCAAACACCCCCAGTTGGTGAAACAGGGTACGTAGTTATGTAGAAATATTTCTACTTTTTGTTCGACGGAAGACATAGACTTTCACAATTGACTAGAAATTCTGGAAAGTGGGAGTACTATACGTATTACTGGGACTGGAGGACTCTGTTGTCCTTGAGGGACGACATGCCCTTCCAACTCCCAAAACTACGTTGTTTTGTGTTTTTTTAAGGGGATTCCAAAGTGTGTTGCTAAAGACTAGCAACACATTTTGGAATCCCCTCAAAACCTCTGAAATGATGACGTAGTTTTGAGGGTAAAGACTAGCAACACATTTTGGAATCCCCTCAAAACCTCTGAAATGATGACGTAGTTTTGAGGGTTGACAGGTCTTGCCCTCTCTCAAGGACATCAGAGTCCCCGAATCCGTATTTTACTATGTTTAGCTAGAATAAGAAGTACAGATTCTTCTTAGAAATAAATACATAAGAGATCGCAACAAAATCAAGAACATTCACATCATGGGTATCCGCTCCTCTGCGAAC
>JAXBDA010004545.1:0-28446 GCA_036023075.1 Gaultheria prostrata | reverse complement strand
CCTCCTAGTACGTGATACTAACTTAAGCATCGGAGGGCCTTTGCCACGAAGGGCAAAGGTACTCTAACGGTTCTCTGTCTTGCAGGATTAGAGGCACCATACGAATTCCAGAATTCTACCCTCTACACAAAGCCTTCAAGATGAAACTGGTTGATCAAGCGCGGGACGTTTAACACGCCTCCCTGGATCATAGACTTTGTTGCATTTTTGCTCAAACCCAGTTTTGAGGATAGCACATCAGCATAACTTACTCCCTGAAGAGGAATGACAGGCATCTCCAGATCGAAACCTCCAAGGTACGCATGAAACTCTTCCACTGTGGGGCATAGCTCTTGAAGACCAAAGCGGAACACATGTACTTCCGGATCCCAGAACATCCCGAATTTAGCGCATTGATGCCAACCGATGGTCACGAAAGTTCAGCCAGCCCAGACCATCAAGTTCGTCAAGCCAAGGGCGAACCAAAGCTGAGATACTAACGGCCATTGAGAAGATGTGGGAGAAAGTATGGAGAAGGATTTCTGGAATGAATATGCCATGAAAACAAGGCTACTTATAGCCATTCTAGCAAGAAAAATTCAAAAATCTCGAGAAATGCGTGCCTCAGGAAGCGTGCCGCATCGGGAAACACAAAGGTCAAGCAAAATTGTGAACTTCCTCAAAATAGGTTGGGTTAAGCCTTTCAAGGCTCTTGGACGTGCAAATATACCGTGGGAAGTCAAAACATGGACCAGACTGCAAGCAAACAGTGTCAGATATGGGGCTACCAAACGGCAGCACCGTACGGCATCAATGTCTACACCGTGCGGTATCTGTTCCTACACCGCACGGTGTAAGTGGCCATTTCTTGGCCAAAATTCCAACTTTGGCCCTCTAGGACCCATTCCGTGCTACTTTTGGCCACTTCTCTTGTATATACAACTGCAACTAAGTATCCAAGGCTTAATGGAAGAATTGTTTGGCATTTTCAAGGACGTCTCGATAGACGGATACGCCGAAAACCCCGGATACGGAGATTTGGGCGAGATTTTGCGACTTTTTCTACAACTTCTCGAGATATTCACTTCAAGCAAAGGCGTATCATGCATTTTCAAGCTCGGGAAAGATGTGTCAAGCATATCTCATGAAATCGTCAAAGTTTCTGTTCATCTGGAAGGCCCAGGCCTGCCGAAAACCAAGTTCCGGCGTACCAGATTACGACTTTTCAAAATTTGCTCAAAGTCATGGTCTTGCAAGCATTGTGGCATACTTTCGGGGTTTGTGTGATTAACCAAGCCAAATTATCAAGCTTCGAGGCGTTTTACACTCCAAATTCCTCTCATTTCACTCTCTTTCCAGTTTCCTACGAAAAGCCAAAAGTGTCCAAATTCTATTGAGTCAATTGAATGTCTCACCCAATTTCAAATTCTTATTGTTCCCCACAGTGTCTCACACATTTTCAGTGCTAGATTCGGTTTTTAGATTCAAGTCTTTGTTAACGTAAGTCATTTTGCATAACAAAAATGCGAATTTCTATAAAAACCATGTGCAAGCATCCATATTATAAGTAAGAAAATGTGCATCTATCCAGGGGCAAAATAGGCCCACCATCATCGAATCTACCACGGCACGCAGGCCGCATCCATACAAATAAAATAAAAACAGGCAAACAGGCGCCCAAGTCAAAAGCAGGCACACAGGCCTGACCTACCTACTCAAGAACGGGCCCTCTTCTGCACCCGTGGCCTGAACTTCTCAGACTCAGCAGGACCCGTGTCCTCCTCCTCACTGCTATTTGTCTCCCCCTGCCTGAAAGTCCACAGTGACGTGGAGCTGGACCTCCTGGTACACTCCTCCCGGTCTCTCAGCCGAAGACTGGCGGTCTCGAAGCTCTCTGTCAGACGGAGGAGCTACAGGGCCACCTCCAATACGCCTCGCCCTCCTGTCCTCTGTCCTCAGAGGTGGAGAAGTACTCTGCACAAACAAAGCAAATTTCATCAGTATACAAGGCTGATATACAAGTATGCAAACACAGAAACCACAAGCAACAAGGCAAAAGGATTACTTGAGAAGTCCCTCTGCCGGGAGAAGGGCTACGACCAGCTCTACGCCCAACTCCCTTGTTGGCTCCTCCAGCTCCTCTGCTCACTCCTCTCGCAGCCCTGCCTGAACCACCAGCTCCGGCTCCACCACATCTGTTTGCCCCCCGGGCACCTCGGCCTCTGTCGCCGCCTTCAGCTCTGGCTCTACCGACTCTCTCAGTATGGCCACCACCTCTGGCTCCCCGAGCTCTTCCACCGCCTCTGGCACCTCTGCCTCTGCCAGGTCCACTCTCCCTGATCACCACTCCAGGCTCAGCTCGGGGACGCACCGCAGGAATGTCGCCTATCATCGTTCGGCGCACCAAAGCCTCAAGATCCAGAATCAGCTGATAAGACTCAGACGCCCAGCTGGCAGGAATCTGCAAAACAAAGAAAAAGCGTTACGCAGATATTCAAAATAATGCTTAAAGAGAATGCAAACTAAAGATGTATTTTCTTTCTTTTACAGGTTACCTGAACAGAAGTAAGGTCAAGCGAAGGTGCAACCGAAGGGATGTCCACCACTCCCATCATCCCTCCAATTGTCTGCACCTCTATCTCTCTCCTTAACGCTGGCAAGGCGGTCTCTGTGGCTGCTATAAGTGTCTCCACGTCCAGGAAGCTAGCCAAGTCCTCAGTCAGAAAGGCCTCCCAGTCCGAGGAATTGCTGAAAGGAAGCTGAGTGTCCAACACAGTGTACCTCTCTATCTCTGCCCGCGTGTACTCGTCAGTCGACTGTATGCCAGGGGGAATACGCCCCGGTATCCTGAAGTGCTTCAACCTAAGGGACTGACGAGGCACCCTCTCTCCCAAGTACCACTGCCAACCGTACGGGGACTCCAGCAGTACTCGTCCCTGCGTCACCTCCCTGCTCCTCTGCAAGTACTGGTTTGGCACATCATCCCAAACATGCCACCTCACCTGCCAGGAATATCAACTTCATCACAAAAACTTGAATGTAGAACAGAAAGCTCAAATTTGAAAGAAAGTGCAAAGTCATACCATACTCCCGTCAGTCTGGTCCAAGAAGCAGCGGAAGTCGTTTATCCTTCCCACATGTATGCTAGTGCCCCGGTGCCCTCCGTCCCACCTCGCTGCTCGGGGGATCACCACCTCATTCTCATGTCTGTTGGCTGGTGGATACATCCCCAGCACCTCATAAGCCCACACCTGCATGGTTAAAGGCATCATCAGCAAACAGAAGCAGCAATATACATGACAATATTCAAAGTACTGGAAAACAAAAGAAAGCATGTAAAGTTTTACCTCAAGCACCCTCCAGAAGCCGCCGAGGCTCGTCCCCTCGCCGCGGCTAACAGAGCCCAAGAAACAGTAAAGGGTACACAGTGTTGCGCCTCCAAAGTCCAAGCTGGACACTCTTCTCAAGTCCGCTAGTGTCGGGAGCCAACCCAGGTGAACCCCACTGCGCCTGTTCGGAAACAGGGACACACCAAATAAATACAGCAAGTAAGCCCTAGCCATCTGAGCCGCCTCTGTCGGCGACTTAGGCTCGTGGTCCCATATGGCCGACAAGTGGTCAAACCGCACCATGGGCTCTCCCTCTCCAACCTCTCTCCCCAAGAAGTACCTGATAGCTGCTCTGTCCCTGTACAACCCCGAGTCAAAAGGTACCGGCTCCCCGCCGACTCTCAGACTAGTGGTCGCTGAAAAGTCCAAAGGCGTCACGGTCATCTCAGCAAACCTCAAGTGAAACGTGTTGGTGGTGTCCCACCAACGTTCAACCAAAGCCCTCAGCAGCTTGCGGTCCGCCCACGTCGGCACCAGAAGCCGAATAAACTCCATGAAGCTCGTGCCCGCCACTATCTCTTTCACTGCCCCTGGCAAACTCTCAAAACGCTCAAGGGAGTCTGACGAACCTCCGTACACATGCAAAGAGGTGTGTCGCTGATTCAAAAAGCAAATACAAGTCTCTCAGGCAACAGTAATGGAAGCATGCAAATACAGGAATGAAAAGCAAATAACTGATCAAAATGCAATGCATACTAGTGGACGTGCCGAGATATGGTTCTCCAGGTCCCTCCGCAAGGTCGTCTCATAGTAAAATAGGTGTACCGGCGAGTACATGTCACACCCCAACGGTATAAAGATGTGTACCCGCGACACGTAAGTCTCTGGAGTAAACGAGGCCCTGCTACTCTCAGCTATCTCCACCTCCGCAGCCAAGGACAACGGCTCTCCTGCAGCCTCAACTCCTCCCTGTCTCTCCTCCAGAACAACGTCTTGAATGTGCTCCGGCACCCTCTCCTCCCTCAGAACGGCGGCAAAAGTGGGATCCTCCTGAAGAATCCGCGCCAAGTCCTCGTCTCTCACTCCCTCCAGTGTGTCAGCCAAGCCAAAACCTGGAGTCCGGGAAGAACCAACTGCAGTAGGAACAACCGGTGGGTCTGAACTCTCTCGACCACCAACACTCCCTGTGCCCAGCGACTGAGCCAAACCTCTGAAAACCCGAGAAGCCGTCATGGTGGGTCTAACCACCTTAGTGTGTACCTCCTCTCTAACATCCATCTCCTCGCCACTACTGCTCAAGGCTCGAGCCTTCTCAACTACCACCGTCTCCTCCCCCAGGTCCCTCCTGATCACCGGGATAGCCACTGACGTTCGCTCACCCCCTACTGGTACCTCAGCAACCAAAAAAGCGCTTGAAAGGTCATTGGGTACTAAGCTCTCCTGCAAACCACTCTCTACACCTTCCCCGACGGGTCTCTACTCAACAAGAATGTGCACACCCTCAATATCCATCTCCAACTCGGAAGCCTGTACACCCGTACCCGACACTTCAACTTCCATTGGTCCAGAACTACTTTCGCCACCTTGCATGGCACCACCAACGCCACCTGCGGTCTGATCGGACGTGCTACTACTCACCGGAGCACCACCCGCAATCACCTGACTACCACCGCAACCAACCGAGCCATGGGTCTCGCCCACCGCTGCCACAGTATCACTCGGCACCCCTGTATGCGGTTCCACGCCGCTAGACCCTGCTAAACGTGACCCATCTCTATCGATCTCAACCGTGCGGTGCTCGGTACCGCTAGAACTCGCCATGGACGTACCAATTTCAGTTGGCAATGAGACACCAACAGTCGATTGGGAGGCCATGCTCTCCTCTCTCTGAACCGACGGCGATGGTTCATCACCGGATGACGTCGGTCGATCCTCTTCACTGCTAGAACTCGCCATGGGTTTGAATCACAAAGTTTTGATCGAAGTTTTCGGTAGGGGAAGAAGATTTCGGACAAGAGAGAATTCGGTTTTCACTAAGAGGTATAACTGATCAAGATTTTGAACAAGAAACGTGAGAATCAGAAAGTTTTTTGGCGGTTACAAACTTGTCTCAGCCGAGAATGGCCTCCGGCACCGTGCGGCACCTTTATCTAAACCATGTAGTGTGGATTGATCCACCGTACAGCCTATCCCCCTCTTCCCTTTTCCAAAATTGCACTTTGGCCCCTTCGTTTGCTTGCACTTTCGTAAAAAGACCCATTACTTCACCCGAAACCGTGTTTTTAAGGCATTTATCAAACCAAAATTTTCAAATCCTCCACGGTATTTTCAAATCTCTCCCGAAATTATTTTAACGGCTTTCGAGCCCCCGAAATTATTTTTAACGGTTTTCGAACCCCCCGGAAATTATTTTTAACGGCTTTCGAGCCCCCGAAATATTTTTTAACGGTTTTCGAACCCCCGAAATATTTTTAACGGTTTCGAACCCCCGAAATATTCTTAAACGGTTTTCGAACCCCCGAAATATTTTTAAACGGTTTTCGAACCCCCGAAATATTTTTTAACGGTTTTCGAACCCCCGAAATATTTTTAACGGTTTTTAACGGCTTTCGAGCCCCCGAAATTATATTTAACGGCTTTCGAGCCCCCGAAATATTTTTAACGGTTTTCAAACCCCCGAAATTATTTTTAACAGTTTTCACAGCCCCCGAGATATTCTTAAACAATTTTTCAGAGCCTCCAAAAGTATTTCTTTGTAAACATCGTTCGTTTTTCCCTCATTGAAAAATGAGGTGTCAACTTTTACAATGGCCCCGCCGAACTACAATTGGTCTGATCCTCACAAACGAGGTACGTAGGAAGCCCTGAGCTCGACCAAGTTTTCTGTCTTATTATTTTCTCGCACGGTTAGTCAAATTGGGATGTCTGAATCTTCAAACACGACTTACACCAATATAATGGCGGCTAAGCCATGTCGAAGAGGGGCAACTGTAGACACCCCAATTTTGATGACTTATGCATCCCCGATGATGAAAGAGCACGGAATATACCTCGAAACAGTCCCTTGGATCAAAGTAACCAAAATCCCAAAACCACCTGAACCGTACGGCCCCATGCTTGATACCGTACGACTCAAAATTCCACCCATACCGTGCGGTGTAACTATGTGCACCGTGCGGTTAAATCCAATCACCGTGCGGCATTGTATGTCACATCCCAGGATTCGCGGGTTGCTCCCAGCAGCTCAGGGGGATGGTGTAGCATGTCAAAAACCTACGCTCGTAGCTCATCATTCTACCGTGGGAATCTTGGTTGTGCGAGAATGTACGGCACCTCCTTGTCTATATAAGCTCTCCTCCGTTCAACGATTAAGAGAGCAGTAACAAGAGCAAGAAATTCACGTACAAGGAAGAGAAACCTTTCGAAAGAAAAAAAACCTCTCCCTCGTTAAACCCAATCATTCTTCTAGTTACTTTCAAAGTTACCAATCCGAAAATCACCCAAAAATCCGTACTTAAGTTCAGCCGAACGTTGCAAACCGAAGGTTCACTCTCGTTCCAAAGGTATACTAAATGATTTGATCGATCTCTTCGTTCCTGAGGGGAGGTTTTCAGGTTTAGGGTGGTTCCAAACCTCCCCTAAGCCTAGCGAAACCAAATTCTTTCAACAAATTTTGCAGCCCGTGGGTTGCTCTCGTCTCTGGAAGTAATGCCGTGAATGTTTTCAATATGTTCTACGACGTTAACTTGGGTAAGAGATACATGAAAAGTCTTTCAAAAATATTTCTAAATGAAAAATACAAGTTTTTTTACAGTAACAAAGCATCCCTTTTATCTCCTGATCAGAAAATAAATTTTGAAAAACATTTCTACAGTGACACCGTGCGGTGTCACTATTCATACCGTGTGGTATAGTTTGGCACACCGTACGGCATCAGTGGCAAAACAAATTTTGGATGCTCTGTTTCTGAAACCGTGCTCTGTTTTCTTATAACTTACAGATTTTTATTACGTTTTCCTCCCCTCACTTCTATTTTATGCGATTACATCCCTTCATTTTATTATTGTATGCCATTTGATATAAATTCATGCGTTACATGATTTATTTGTTTCTTTAACGCATTATTTCGTCTCGTTTTTATTTATAAACCATTTATGTTAATAAAGTTTTTTTTTTTATAATAAAATCTTTTCAGAAAAATCCCACAAATATTTAGTAAAGACCGGAAAATTTCGGGCACGTGGGGTGCATTTTTCGAACAATCCCGAACCCAAATCTCTATTTTTTTTTTCGCAGACCAAACCCTTTTTTCAGTGGCACAAAAGTCATATTATTTTTCTAAACGGTTCTCGGGTACCTAACATTTTCCAAAAATTAAACCTCGGGTGGCGACTCTAAAATTTTCTTTTTCCCTAAATCGCCTCTTTTTCAAAACGAACAAATAAAAAGCGTGGGCCGGTTTCCCGACGTCCACAGCGTTCAGGGTGAGGCTGGGCGCTCAAGGGCACTGCAGGACTGTCCAAACTTCGCGGAACTGCCCCGGGTGCTACCGAACTCCGATTTAGGTATGGTTTGAAGTGTTGGAAAGGTGGTTGAGTCTAATTTCTAACCCAAGTGGTTTTAATGCCAAATCGTTTGTACATCCAAGTGTGTGACCATTTTCCCTCAAGAGGTCGGGAAAACGGGTCATTTTAGCAAAACATGCATATCTCCCTCATTTCAAAATGGATTGAGACGTATTATATATCGATAAAGAGGGTTTTGAATGTACTAGAAGATGGTGCAGGCTTGGGTTTGTTTTGAGGAGGTTTGGGTTGGATGTTTTGGGTTAGGGTTATGGTTTTTTAGAGGTTTGGGGCTAGGTTTGAGGGTTTGACAAATTCAAGCCTCATTCAAGTCCTCGAGGTAGTCCACATTGGTCTTTTCATCATTGGGAATGCTTGTGTGTATCTCGGGTTCAAAATTGGGGTGTCTACACTTGGTTTAGTCTAAACCAAGTGGCGACATTAATAGTTAGGTGCTACGCAATGGGCATCGTGGATTATCGAAAGTTGGATGATATAGAGTCTTAAAACACGTCAACGGATTCAAAGTAGCAATAAAGCCTGATACATTTAAATTGACCATCCTGCGTAGTGATAGCCCACCCGAGGCGAGAGTCGATCCGGGGAGGGGCATCTACAATCAGGTGTACTAGGCATGACGTTAGCCGAAGCATTGGGTCTACCCAAGATTCTGACCCGGCCACATGGAGTGTCAGGTACGGATGACGCTCGTAAAGCGCACGAGGGGCGTGGTGGGCATGCTACGCCTTGCCTATAAAAGTAGCACTCACCTACCACTCAGAATCTCTCCACATTCAATAGCATTCAACACACTCATAACTCTCTCAAAACTTTCCAGTTCACTTCATCTTCTCCGGTCACTTACTTGACCGTCGAAGTGTCTTCCCGGACAACCACGTGCGGTCTTGGCACTAACACTGGTGTTTAAGTATGCAGGTCATCTTCTCAAGCCAGCACCAAGGGTTCCAACAAGGTTTAGCCATGCATCTCTCTACCTCTCTGTACCGAACCAGAAGGACTAATGGGGTAATTACGGTGAAGCGGCTCCCACACTGACGGCGTGAGTTTAATGAAAAATATTATGAACTCACTGCAATTCAAGGGCAGCATATCCTACAAATCAAAATAGGTATTTATATTGGAGTAATCAGGCTTATTTAATAAGACACTGTGGAATAATCCTTGTAAAGGTGGCAATTTGCACCCAAAAAATGAATATAATGCCAACCATAATTTGTGTTTTGATGCTCACCTTGTAACAATTTAAGATATTGTACTTTGAACTTTCGAGGAGTATAAAAGGGAAGCGTCAGCCTCACTTCCCATAGTTGATCGACATTGTTTTTTTTAATCTTGTTCAGCATTTTGCCTGAGTGTGCAGTCAAATCCTACCTTACCCTTACGTGCAAATGCATTTCTACGTGGAGTCCTCTTAACTTTGTTCCTTTACTATTACAGCATAATGAGGTGGTAATTTTGTTCATTACCCCTCTTTTGAGAGATCGAGGATCTTTATTGACTTTTGGTGATGCATGCCCCTTGTCACACTCTAATTAATGACCAACCGCTCATTTTCAGAAAATTAACTTGTTAGGAGATCACACAAAAATTCGTTGCCGTTAGATATTTGGTTAGTACTCTATCCAAAAATCCTACAACTAGTGCTAGAAAAGGAAACAACGTGTCAAGTTATCCGTTGTAGAGATTAGTTAACAAATTGCTTGGGAATAAAATATGAGATCAATCGTAACTACGTAAGAGATTTATTCGCTCATTGCCAATTGAATTTGAGTCAAAATATAAAGTTTTCATATAGTATCAGAATGAGCTCAATCCATCTCAAATGAAAATTGAGATACCCCATATTCCACGATGCATGTCCAAAAAGTAAAGGCTGCTCAAAGAATGACAGACCTAAATGTTTCAGCATGTGAGAGAAGGGGTTAGAGATTAGATCCATATTGCTTGGTGCGAAATGTGAGATCACTTAATAACATAAGAGACATTTTCTCATTTGGAGTTTGTTTTTTGTTGCATATTAATAAAGTTTCCCCAGCCCGGACCCCTGCAGAACTCCAAAAGTTGTCACTATATATTTATACTCGTTTTTCATATTCGTTTTGAAAAGTTTTATAGGATTGGTTCCAGCAAGCTTCAAGCATGGAAAAAATCCTTAAAATTGTCGTGTATATGGGTGGGAAAAACTCCTTAAAATCCACATATCAATATTTTTTTGATTGCGTGTATAAATTAAATGGTGGGGTACATTGTCAACACTATCACGACTCTTTCTCAGGCCTACCCAGTAGTGCAAAAGGAGCGGGTCCTTGATCCTCGCTGACCTGAACAGAGAAATAAGGAAAAGAAAATCATTGATTGTTACTGGCCTTTCAAAAAAGCCTTTCCTCATCTAGGGCTGGTCTTGTTTTATTATCAATCTAAAAACTCACGTATATATTTTGTACTCTGTCGTTATGTATAAATTCTGTGTCTATCACTGAGTGCAAGACGTAAGACTAAAATTTTCGGATAAGCTATTTACCCAATATCCAATAATTCCGAATTTTTGGAGTACTCTTCTAAGAAATATATGTTGTCAGAATGAGCAATCCGATTGTTGTAATCAGAATTGGAATGTGTATCCCCAAAGGAAAGTAAAGTTACCTTTCAAGAAAGTGTGTGATCAGAATCACATTCAAGGACAATTATTTTGGGTTTCCCAATCCTACGAGGAGTCCTCAATATTTGGTTTCCTCTACCATTTTATAGTGCAAAAGTTTATTTGGTTTTTCCTTCTTTTTGTTTCCCACTGACATTATATTCCCCACGAATGTTGCAACCAAAAAGCAAACTGTTCATTCCGATCATCACTGAGATAAACTCTTTTTAGAAAAGGTGGAAACCACGTTCAAATTGAGGGAAAAGTGGAAAGGAATTCAGAAAGTTTGCGGGGTGGATTTTTTTGCTAGTATAACATTAAATACATCAGATAACATCAAACATTGGTCTCATTTTGTAAGCATTGTCGAGACCTTTCCTATATTTAGTGTCTCAACTAAAAATCTCTATTTTGGAGATGAGATATAGAGATTCATTGAATAGATCAGGGCAAGTATATATATCATAGTTTCTTTTGATATTTGTGTTTCAAGGGCATGTGCCAATCCTAATGAAAACGAAGATATTCAATATCTAATGAATTTTTATGGTGTCATTTGTTAAGTGCATTGGAAAAGAGAGGTGGGTAGGTTTTCGAAAAGGCAAGGAAGAAATGTGTCGGTTGAGAGGGGTTATTGGGCAGGACATGCTATTTATCTTACTAATTTTCAGGGACAATTTGAAAAAAAAAAAAGTAGAAAACACATTTGCTCATTTAAAACAAAGTGGTATAGATAGAAGTGTGGTATAGATTATTATTTGTAATTTGTAATGGTTAAGGCTTATTTCTAACTGAATCTACATCCTTCCGAGTTTGTTACTGAGGCATCCCACCTCTCCGTTAATGAATCCAGTGCATAACATAGTAGCTTTTTCCCCTCTTTCACGGGGAAATTTTTTGAGTGGTACTGTTGGGCACCGTCACGTGTGTTGAAAAAACGGAGCTTAAAAATGTGTTGATAGCGTCGTCTCTTCTGAAATCTGGAATGCGGAAAACTTTCAAAGCGCGTTGTAACAACGCTTTTCTAAAGATAGTATTTGCCATAACCAGATAGTGTGCATTGAGTTACAGCAAATCCACCTTCACGATACAACGAAACCGAATTCTAGGTTCTTTCTATCTGTGTTTGCACAAACGAAAACAAATAGAATATCCACTACACGAGAACTACTGTATTTTGTTTCTGTAGAATAACAATACACAGAAGGAAAGCTGGCCGAATTTATGTAATAGGAGATTGATAAGACGAATTTTTGAGAGTAAAATCAGATCCGTAAGGTTGGATCCTAGACCTATTTATAGACCAGCACCATTTTGGATGGAACAAATGCAACCAATTGCTAAAGGCACCTCTTTGAATTAATCAAAGGCAACCTTCAGCACACATTCGGAGGCACCCACTCGGTTTCCATACGGCACCCATTCGGAGATTACCATTTGGTTTAAGGGTTAATTAATCTCACTTTTTCAACCAAATTGATGGGCATGGGTTACTTCCCTTTTCGTTAATAATCTAAAGGCACCCTTTGGTTTCAATCCAATAATCACATCTAATTAGTCTAAAACTAATAGACACAACTTTTAGTATTATAAATTAAAAGTTATTTCTCTCCACAAAAATAGCCAACACAACTCTTGGGCTTAAAGATAAAAAGTTGCAACTCTCCACATATCAAATGAGACTTTCCAAAGAAATATGAATATTTTAAAAGCACCCCTAATAAAAGCTTATTTATTTTGAATAAACTCTAACAACGTGGTGTCCAACATCTTTCTCCAACCCGAAATTCCTGTAGAATTATATATCTCACAAGTGTTGGGGAACAGCGTGGCAGTGCGGTGCCCCAGAACCACTAAATATTTACACCTTTCATGGACCACTAAGGGAGTGGATAACTAATAATGCAGTATTTTGGGGCACGGAGGGTAACTGTTCTATATTTCTTCCACAGTTGAAGTGCATGCAATTTCCTTTTTTTTTTTTGGAGGAGATTGGATTCGAATAGATTACTTGTTAGGTAATTGTATAGAACACGCACAATAAGTATCAAACGAAAATTAAATTAAACTCATAGGTTATAGAACCTACACTAATCGGAAGAATATATGAAACTGGAACTTGAAACAAAAACATTACGAAGAATTTGATTGAAGCTTTTGCTTGACACAATCTTCTTAAGATGAAATTCGCCCTCGCTACAGTGCTCGAGTTTAAAGCCTCTGTGTCCCATAATGCAACCGATCTCGCCTTGTAGAAGTAGAACTACAATCTACAAGTCTATAAGACCAGACCAAGTATGGAAATGTCTCATGAAAGGGAAAAAATGCAGAACAATGTAATGTATCAGATGGCTGATTTATTTTTGGAGTCATTGGACAATGAAAGTGATCGTTTAAATAGGCAAAGGGAACTCAATGATATGGTGCAGAGCACAAAATGACACCCCTTTCGAAGTGGTGCACTGCCTACAGAAAATAATACTGTTTCGAAGTGGTGCTTGCTAACCAAATCAATTTTTCGAAGTGATTCCACAGTTCGAAAGGTTACAATTGTTTGTATACACCTCTGTATAATTTGTCAAGGACATTTTTGGAAAGAAAAAAGTAGAAAACACCTTCATGCATTTAAAAGTAGTATAGATGGAGTATCATGTTTAGTCTAAATTATTATTCACATTTGGTAGTTAATCTAGGTTTCCTTGTTATATACGTTTTCTTAATTTATTTAGATCTCTTAGTCACTAAGTTTCAGGGACAGAGCCAGGATTCAATCACGGGGTGGCACTGTTCAATGAAAAACCAAGTTACATTTAATGCAAAAAAAATATAAAGAATTTTTTTAATTAGGAAGTCATAAAATTACGTTTTGTTATGGGCTTTTTTAGAGAAAAATAATAAAGGCTTTCTCAAACACTCTCTTATGGTATTCAAATACAAGACATTATTTCCGACGTACCAAAAAAAATAAAAATACAAGACATTAAGATATTAATTTTTCTTCATCCCAAACAACATTAAAGGAGAATGACAAGGAACTTTTATAATTAAATATAAAAAATATTATTTTAAATATTGATTTAGGAAAAAGATAAAACACACTCACTATCTCCTTATTTTAGACATTAATACCCAAGCCTCTCACCAACCTCACAAAATAGTAGGCAAAATTAAATCCATCCTGACTCTCTCTCTCTTCCCCACCTCTCTTCCAACAATTTCAACTACCTGTCTTGAAAAAAAAAAAAAAAACAGGAAAGGAAATCTCTGGGGAGAATCAGGGTATATGTACCGGTAAATGCATGAAAGGACTGTTCATATGAAATCCGTCTACGTCAAAGGATCATCGGCTATGGTGTGATACCAGTTTGACCCTAATGAATAAAGCTCAAAGTCCCCGGCAGTAAATGACTTGTTATCATTAAAGGAGATGGTTCTTCTGGAGTGTGCTGTACATGTGCATATGCACAGTACTCTATTTCGTATACTGTTACGTCCTTGGAGACTGTAGAATATGCAACCCCAACCCCTTCCCCTGGATAAAATAAACGGGTCCAGCTTGAAAACGCACAAAAACAGATCATACTTGATTACGCATGTAAACAGGTAGTTGAAATTGTCCGAAGTAGATTTCTGCACTAGATTTGAAATTAGGAGTTTTAAACCAGGAATGTAGTTTAGTGACTTGTCACTAATTTCGAAACAGCTGTGTTCGTTGATCTCTTTAGCTTTTATGAAATGAAATTTAGTGAGTTCACTCTAGTTGATGATTTTTCAATTTTCTGTACAAAATTAGAATTTTTAAAAATTAGTGAAATGTCACTAATTTTTTTGGTCGCCGGAAGTGGTCAGTTGGAAGTGGGATGGTGGTTGGCCGGAGGTAAGAGTTTTTTTTTTTTTATTTCCTGTACAAAATTAGAAGTTTTAAAATTAATGACACTTCGCTAATGTTTTTGGCTGCCAAAAGTGGTCGCCGAAGGTGGGGTGGTGGTCGGTCAGGAGGCAAGAGCTGATTTTTTTCGAATTTTCTATACGAAATTAGAACTTTTAAAAATTAATGAAATGTCACTAATTTTTTGGGTCGCTGGAAGTGGTCGGCCGGAGATGGGGTGGTGGTCGGCCAGGAGGCAAGAGTTGATTTTTTTGAATTTTCTGTACGAAATTATAATTTTTAAAAATTAGTGACATTTCACTAATTTTTTTTATCTTTATGTTCGATTGCAAAAGTTTCTTATCCTTCCTTTTAGAAATGGCAAATTTTTTAGATTTTTTGCTAGTGGCCCTTTTATTTATCGGTCTCTTCTCATTGGCTTGATTCTTTTCATACCGTAAATCAATTTTCAGCCGCTCTTCATTGTCACAAACACGTAAGTCTAACCAAATAATCATTGGAGTCTTTTATAAATAATACAAAAAATTATGTTGAATATGGTTATGGTTACGAAAGATTCATATCATAATGATTTAATGGGGTCATTTACGTGTTGACTGTTGACTACCTAAAATACAACCCACTCATCTTTATTCGGGACATGGCTCTCGTAAATTGAATGATAAGGTACTGATAGAGTGATATGGTTCCGGTTGAGGGCAACACTAAGGGGAGGAGTACTAGTACACCATAATTTTCATTCGATAAAACGTTTTAAAATGATCTACATAGATTTTGTTTATGTTACTTATGGAAAACTTTGCCCACGATAGAGCTCAATGAAAAAATAGTATTCATGTAGCTGACCCGATGAATTAGGACTTTTTTTTTTTGGCAAAAGATACGAGAGGAGAGATTACAAGAACGGGGAAGGGTTATGATAAAATATTAAATCCAACGTAACCCAACAAAAGGTAGAAAGCCAAAAAGAAAAACAAAAATGATAAACTAATGAACTAATACATCAGAAGATAAAGCGTAAACAGAGATGACCAAAGCTACCAAGCAATGACTGATAGCAACCAAGGAGCAAGCCAGCAACCAGAAACGAAGCAAAAATGGGACGAAGCTGTTAGTAATTTCATGGAATCAACGGGTATTTGTAATCTTAACGTCGTGAGATAAGTAAATATTTAATGACGTGGAGCTCGATATTAATTGAGATAATGACGGGAGTGCAATTATAATTCTTTAGTGGTATGAATTATAATTTGTGAAATAAGAAATATAATCCTGGCAGGATTAGGGTTTCTTATTTACACAAGGAGCCCAAATTTATTTCTCCTGAGGTCCCTGCCCTAGCCCTATAAATATACTGTTTTGTTCTCTAGGGTTTTCACATTTTTGTGAGACACAATAGAGAGCCGTGAAAAGAAAGAAAAACAAATCTCGTTGGAGTCCACAATCGGGTACGAGATTCGAGGTATAAGGGAATAGGGCAGAAGATCGTAAGGTACGGTCGAGTTCTGTTTGTGCTGTGTTCGGGTTAAAGAAAGAAACTATTCCACCGTGCGCTCGTGTCTACGGAGGAGAGGTAACCCTAATTCCGCCATGTAGGATTTAATAGTTTCACGGTGTATAATCTGTACGCATCATCACGGGGTTTTGGGGATCCGTATTTCCCATCAGAAGCAAAAGCAAAGCAAAGCAAAGCAAAAGGAATGCATGCCCAATGTTAAAGTGAGGTGGACATATCCAAAAAAAGCAGCATAAGAGATTAGACCAAGAGGCTTCCTCTCCTTTTGCACTGACCTTGGTTTTCCGATTTGTGTGACCACCTTTGGTGGTACGTTGGTGGTGGTTCCAGTTGCTCGAGGGTGGCAATGGTGGCTGAACACTTGGAGATAGGGTTTTTTGGTTTGGGCTTTCGAGTCTCTTTTGGGCTGTATTGTTTTATTTGGGTTGCCCTTTGGGTTAGACCATGGGTGTATGTGTTTATTGTTGGATGTGGTTCGGCTCTTATGGGGCTTAGGCCTTTTTAGGTGTTTAGGCTTCTGCCCTTTAAGTGTATTCTGGGTTGGCTTCTTGCTAACATAGGGTTTGGGTCTCGGATGGGCATAGGACTGCTCTTAGCTTCTCTTAGATATGATGCCATCATTCCTTGCCCCTTAGTGTTTGTGATATTTCAAAGATTGATAAAAAAATTCGCCCTTCAAAAAAAATAAGATGCAGTATCAGGAGAATAGGTTAACCCCATCAACTACGGCATGTGAATCAAATGTGAGGCAGCATCCAATTGAATAAGGCTTTGTTTAGTTGGTTTGGCTTGTAATATATTTTTTTGCAAGATTTAATTTGTAAACATGATGGAGCCTAGTAATCATGAAATATGATTTTGTTTAGATATATTTTTGGTATTAGTAAAAGAACTTTGAAATATTTTTTAGGCCATTTCTGAGACAAAATAGTGATCTGCTTTTTTTATCAGAACCGTTAATAAATCTTTAGAGAAAGGAAAATTTACTTAAAAAAGTAAAGCCAAGCTTAATGTCTACCAGGGTTTAAATACTTTGTTTTCTAGAAAAAGTTAAAAGGGAAAAAGACGCAAAATTGAGGATTGCGTGAGAATCCAAGTTTGTTGTTTTGTCTTTTCATACGAGCTTTGATGACTCCGGAATTAGTTCAATTTTAGGGTTCCTCGCAATAATTACCTATTACCTTCTCGACAAGCAAAGATACGGAACTATGTAGGGTGAGCATGGATCGGATTGGTCCGATTTTATAATAAACTAAGGAACAAATCACTACCTACAGATTATGAATTTGGACAACCAAACCAATCTATAAAATTTATAGAACCAAACAAATCCAAACCATTAAAATACGGTTTGGTTTTGACTTTGAACCACGATTCTCTTAAAATTAAGATATTATCTTCATAAGCAATTTCAATTACTATTTAAAAATTACATAGCTAAGATAACCCACAACTGTATTTGTAACGACCCGAATTTTTCCAATAATAGAACTCTAAATACACTGTATTTCTATACACTTTGAGGCCATATTTTTCTCGATACAGAATTACATCACCCAAATAATACAAAAGCCTCCGAATAAATACTCCTCTAAAATTCTCTCGACCAAATAAATAATCACCAAATCCTTCGAATCAGCCTCACTAACTCGGCTCTACACCTGAAAGATAAAAATCACCGCAAAGTATACGATACAGCAGAATAACAAAGCTTGCACTTAAGTGGAATCAACAAACAACGATTATCAAGCTGATTTAACCAATCACAAGGGGACCTCATACCCGGTCCTCCTCAGTGTGATTAGTGCCCCACCCTCACTCGCTTCACCTAGCCTACCTGGCTTTCCTGGATCAGGCAAGATATTGGCAAGGTCACTCGACCATTGTACCAAACAGTTCCATAGCACTTTAGCCAAAAATATCATTTTTCATAACAAATATTTCACTTTCAACAAAATTCCACATAATTGAACAAATGATACGAGATATTCAAAAGGAGTACGAAATGATATAAATGAAAGGATTCCGGAAATGGGAAGCATATCGTATAGGGTTACCTCAAAATACGATCATGGCCGTTAGATGTTTCGACTCCGACTCCAATGACAATATCTAAAACTTTGATAGCTATCAGATTCGATCTCATCTTCCTATGTTAATGGTTTTCTACACAAACACACTGCTAGTGCATGAACTGATGGCATAAAAGTGATGTATTCTCCTCTGTGCTATTGCATAAATGTACACGGCTTTTCTCACCTGTAACCCTTAAATTCCAACCACCGAATTTATTTCTTCCACAAACTCACTACCCAAAATAAATGCATTGTCTAGTGGTACTAATTAAGCCAACAACTTCTCTAACGTTCATCCAAAATAAAATCTAGGGTACACCACAATAAGGGATGAGTTTGGCAACGAAAAAAGAATTTGATAATGCCGATAGTTTTGGAAATGTGATTTTAACGTTCTTTTTTTTATAGTAGTATAAAAATAAAAATACAGGGTATTACAATCTATCACCTTTAAAATAATTTCGTCCCCGAAATTCACTACTTGAATGAATCCGAAATATTATTTAAGAGAACAAAATAAATTTCACAAACTAATTTTAAGAAAATACGAGCTATTACAGTATTAAAACAAGTTTTGTGAAAATCACCAAAACTCACTAACAACAATCAACTAAAAGAAGTGTAAACTACAAATAATCAGTGAAGAAATAGCGTATTTAAGGATTGAATCTTGGAAGTGAATGAATACGTTGGTGGAATGAAGCATTAGATTAGGAAATTAGTAATTGACTAGGGAAAAAATTTTAATTGTGTATTTAAACAAATTCCACATATTATATTTAAAAAGACTATCTATATAAATTAAATACTACAAGGATCAGATCGGTTTGGAATCAGAACCGTCAATGTAAATCCACAAACCAAATCATTTATCACGGTTTCTAATTTTTTTAAACCGGAACCAAACCACATTACAAGAATTGGTTTGGACTGGATTCGTGGTTTAACGGTTATTTTGCTCACCCTAGAACTATTCGCTTTAGGGCCAAGGCCACTCCCACCTGGAAAACCCACAAATTATCTAGTGCGTTTTAGTACATGTATTTCTATTTACCATGTCCGGCCCCCTTATCTTACCATGCAATAACATTATTTTGAAAAATGTTTAACAATTATAAAATACATTTTATACTCAAAACACTTTTTTTCTCATGTGGGACCATCATTCAATTCTCTCTTCAGGACAAGATAAAAACTCATAATCTTTCTGAGAGTGAAGTTTAGTGTGGACTCAATCATAGATGATATATGGGGTCTAAAAGAGCGCCACATTCCATTTTGATGCATAGTTGAGGAAACATTTTGAGAAACTTTTATTTTTTCACTTTGTTATTGTTTATGTCATGTTAAAAGCACCTTGATAACGTGTTTAGCACCGGGTATTATATCAGTTAATTTTTTTGTAATCATCAAGCTTGAAATTTCAAATAAAAATTTGTAGCTATAATGGCCTCCCAGTATAAGAAATCTTGGTTTCGTCCATGTCAAAACCAACTAACTTTCTACTACTTTTGGATCGAATGGCGGCTTTTGCTGGTGGACTCAAGTTGAGTTTACGAAGAACAAGTTGAAGATCTTCAAGAACTTCAACCAAAACTCAAGAACAAGAAGTTGTTTCTCTCACTAGAATGCTAGAACACATGAAGACTATAAAGGTGGAGGTGTATGTACAAATGAGTGAAACAATGGAGTATTTATAGGGCAAGGAATCCCATGGTATTCCACAGGATATACATACTTGGAGGCGAAGTATTCTTGGAGAGTAAGTTGGAAGAAGCTTCCATCCCCATGCCTCTCTTTCCCATTAATGCCTATGTGCATAAACTGTGAGAGCAAGTATGGAGTAAAAAGGAAGGTGATAGGAAGGTGGAGTGTGACTAGATATGTATCTATGTGTAGACACCCCAATTTGGACCTCCCAAATATTCTCAAAGAAGTGGCCGGACAGCTCCCCAATGATGATAAAAGTCAAAATGTGCCTCGGAAGCTTTAGAACAATGCTTTTTGTACAAAAACCCAAGGATAATCTCTTCAACACAAACCCTACTCTACACCATCTTCTAGTACATTAAAACCCCTCCTTTTTGACATATAAGATGTCTCAATCCGTTTTGAAATGAGGGAGATATGAGGATTTTACCAAAACGACTCTTTTTCCGACCACTTGAGGGTAAAATCGTCATAACTTTTGATGTATAAATTATTTTGTGTCCAAGTTACTTGGGTTAGAAAGTAGACTCAACAAGCTTTCCAACGGTACCAACCACGCACAAAACGGAGTTCCGTAGCACCCGGGACGGCCTCGCAAATTTTGGCTGACTTAAGGTAGCCGTACGGCTTGTTTTTTGGCAGGAAATTCATCTAAGCCGTGCGGTGCTCTTGCCAAGCTGTACGGTGCTCCTTTCCAAGCCATACGGCTCCCCCTCCGAGCCGTACTGCTTGAATCGTTATCCTCTCCAGAAAATCCGCGCGTAGAGATTTTATTCGTTTCGAATCGAGTCTCATCATTCAACGAAATCTTTTGCGTGATTCTCCCTCTCTTTCCCACCTATTTAAACCCTCCCTCTTCTCCATTACAGGACAGTGAGAAATATATAGAGAGAAAGGCACAAAGTGAGGTTGTTGAGAGGAATTACCAGTGAAGTTTTTCGGTAACCACGGCGAAAAACAAGCGTCCTAATCCTTGTGTGAGCTCTCAAAAAAGTCTCAAACCCAACTCTTCCTCATTTCTTTCATTCTTGAACCAACCATAGCCTACAAAACACACAAAACATCCTTCCCGAAGTTCGCACACAAAAAACCCGAAGCTTTCGCATTCTGTTCGTGACTCCAAAGGTACAAACTTGTTTTTAAGCTTAGGCTCTCAACTTTTGCCCTCTAAGGGGATCTCCCCGGGTCGAGAATGGTTCCAGTAACCATTTCTAGGCTCGGGTGATCATTTTTCAAACAAAAATCGATTTTCCAGACCCGTATCGGGCGGTTTTCTCGATAATCGCACGGTACGGCTCGCGGGGAAAACATGTTTTGTTTCATTAATTCATTTTAAACTAAAACAAGTTATTTATGGTGTATATACCAAGAAAAATCGGTTTCTAAACAAACGGGAACTCTCTAGTCCCGAAACAAAATTTTCAAAAATTTTAGCAACACGCTAGCCGTACGGCTCCCTTTTGGAACCCCTAAATTTTTCTCTGTTTTACCCATGTTTGCCCCTGTTTTTGTTCGTCTGAAAATATTTTATTACAGTTCCTGATTTTGCCCTATTACTGTTTAGTCCCTTTTTAATTCATTGTATTTCCATTATGATTTTATAAATTCTTGGTTATTATTATCTTGCAATTTACTTGTTAAAAAGTTTTACAATAAAATATTTTCTAAAAATCCCACAAATATTTAGTAAAGACCGGGAATATCCTAGGCGAGCGGGGTGCTTTTCAATAAAACATTCCCCGCTCGTAGCATGGCCCCCGAATCCAAGAATCTTTTTCGCAGACCAAATCTTTTCCTAAAATGGCACGAGAGTCATCAATTATTTTAAACGGTTTCTCGGGTACCAAAAATATTTCCAAAATTAAATCCCGGGTGGCGACTCATTTTTCGTGTTTATTTTCAAAATTCAATTTTTCCGAGCCGCGTGGCGCCGTCCACAATATGTATGTATATTGTCCATGTATGTGTAACATCTAGTCTAGATTATGACAAATAAATAAATAAATAAAACATTTCTAGATCCCTATTAGAAAGAAAAAAAAATGATCCTAAATTTGGGCGAAAGTTTGGGTCGTTAAATTTAGTTGTTTGACAGAAAATAAAAGGGATCCGGGAATTGAGATCATGCAATGATAAACAGGTAAGGTAATTAGGTAAGCAAAAACAAACGTTCTGGTAGAGAAACATCTAGCTGCGGATAAAGGTCTGTCAGCTTGCACTCTAAAAGTGACGGCCGCCACTTAAGATCAACTGGCGGCCGCCAGATGTAGGCAACAAGTAGCGGCCGCTGTTCCTCTTTATATAACAAACAGCCGATTTACAGGTTAGTGAAATAAATCAAAAGGCTACCCCGTGGCGGCTAATATTGGATCATCCCATCTTGATCATAAATGCCCGGTGTGAGATAACAAGCTTAATTGATTTCGCGGCTGCTTATGTAGGTTAAAAGCACGGAAGTTGGATTGAACTATGAACAACGGTAGGGGTTAGATCTCTTCATGTGTTTTTTCTCACGACATTTCAAAACTACAAAGGGTGTTGCTCTCCAGAAATGGGTGTATTGCAATGTTTATGAACAGACCGAACGGTCCTAGTTATATAGCGTAGGGGATAAATCCTACGAATTATCAAAGAAATTAGTTAAATCCTGAATAAAACTCTAATATGGTTACAAATATATCTAGGAGAGTTCCAAATCGGCAAACAGCTACATAAGCTGGAAGTTGGAACGGACCCATATTCCTGCTTCATTCTAGAAGGTTCTGCTGAAAAATATGAACGTCGGCCACTAGATCAAAGAAGTAGTGCTCGCTTAGAAGACTAATGGTGCCATTGAAGTATAGATTATGCTAACAAATGACCCGCACAAGGCCAGCGCGCCGCCACCATTGGGGGCGGCCTCAAATTAGCAGTCACTCTTGTGTAATGCACTCAAACACCGTTTCCTCTTTACGCTTTTCTGATTCTCTTTCATCCTCTTTTTGCCTTTTCCATTCTTTGTTCTTTCCCCAAAGAACTCCATACAGCCCTCCCACTACCATGACAGCTCCACAAATACTGCAACAAAAAATCAAGAAAAAGATTAAAAACCATCAGACTATCTACTTAAAATAAAGTACTGCAGTAAAGAACTGTATACTGAGAAGACAAAGTACGATATCGTTTAGATTCAATTTGATGTTGTGTACTAGCCGGCCACTAGAGGAACGAATAACGGGGCCACTAGGTTTACCCAATGGGTTAAGCCCAGTGAAGAGAAGCCCAATAACTCAACGACCAAGCCTTAGGCAGCTTGATGGTCTGTTTGGCACGTGGAATAGTTGGAGGGATGAAGAGTCTGGTCCCAAGTCTCTCAACTAGGTTTATATAGCTGACATAGACGGCAGTCAATAGCCACGTCACCCGTCGGCTCCGATGGGAGAGTTGGCCTCCTTACTTGGGCCGTCCTTATGCATGATGTTACTCCAAAAACACCGTTCCAATATTTGTGACTTCATAGGAGGCATGAACTCGTCACGGCCTTATTTGGAGTCCAAGTTTAGTCTCTTCATTTAAAACTGAAAGTAGAGAAGTTAAGCCCTCGAAAATTAAGGCCTTACTATTTTTGCTAAAACTCGAACTTGTTCGCCCTTGAGTTGAAAGTGAAACTGATTTAGGTATTTGGAGTGTGTTTCCCCTCTCTGTTCTAGTGGTTCATATTCTTGTAGGAAAGGGAAAGTCTCAAAGAGGATAACTCAAATCAAGTCCAACTGGTACTAGAGATGATCGAGTGGAGCAGAATCGAATCGCGCTCTTCCCCACATGGGCCACTATCAATAATAAGAATCTGAGCTAGCTACATATATACTGTATTAATTTCACTTTTTGGTTCGAGTAGTTGAGAATATATAGTTCAGACTTGAGAGAGAAAATACAAACCTTCCCAAGTGAAGGATCTCCTTCCACAACAATGAGGAGAATATAACAGTTATAATTAGCGCTAATGGAGTGAAAATGGCATTGAATACAGGGCCTTTCTTTTCTATAGCCCAAACTTGCAACCAGTACGTCATTCCCGTCACCATAACTCCCTGCAAGTTTTAGTCAATTGTATGTCAATCGTACGGGTCCAAATTTGTTACTAACACGTACAGAGTCCTATATAGCAGCTACTCAAAATTGGACAAGCAATGATTTGAAAGTCAAAAAATAGACCAACATATATAGTGGGATGGAGGAGCATTATTTTGTGCGAATGTGTTACCTTGCTGAGTAAAGAGCATTCATTATTTTATGTCCATATTAGTAATTTGCTTCGAGTGAAAAATAGGGATACACGGAAAAATTGTTTGGTGTTACAAGTGATCTATGCGTAAACTAATTCAATGGCCTGAGCAAACATCAGAGCTTTGGAATTACGACGGATGAAGAAACTACATACACAATAGGTCACAGAAAGAAGATTAACGTCCCATTGGAGCTTCCACGATGACGCATTCCTCTCCACAGCAGCAGCCCAAACTGCCGATTGCACGCAGCTAAAGAAGCATTGCAGAGTAGTAAGACGTAGTTTTGACGGGTATTGCTTCATAATGGGAACCTGTAAACAAGATCAATCCTTCAAGAGAGACACAGAGAGAGGGGTTGATCAGTAGTGGAAACTCAGACTTGGTTGGATTTGGCCCAAATTCAAATCCTTGTAGCCCTTTATAAGGACTAACTATACTTCTAACATCACGAAGCGACCTTAGCTCCGGTGTCGAACACAGTGGGATCCCCTAAAGTTAGTGGTGTTTGTGAGACGGGACACAGTCCGTGACAGAATTCCATACCTACACTTCCGTTTTTCTGTAACAAAAAAAAGTTCGTAGCTTCGGGGATCCTGCAATTATGGGTGTACGGTACATGTGTTCTGCGTCTGAGAACAAACCACGTACGTGCACTCTTTATTGTTTCATATGTTTGATCCTCTTCGATTTCTTTGTTCTCATCAAGAGACCAACATCGGGAGCATTATCATCGAAACAAGTTTGTCTTTAAAGAAACAGATAAAATGAAGTTTAGCATGAAAACTGTAAATTGAATGTACTTTTATCATAGGTTACCGCGCCTTGCTAGGGTACACCATATTGTGTACATTAAATGCATACCGCGTTGTGTGGGATCCATTTCAGAATTCCACACAAACGATCATAGCTGCTCAACTCATTCAAAATATGATTTTAATGATCCATGTAAAAAATCATTTCAGTCGGAACATCGGTAAGAGCTTGATCGATTCTTCGCTCAATTTCCTAAGAAGAAAGCATATTGAATCTGAGGATTAATTATGTTTTAAAACAATACGATATAGAGAGTAAATTGTTGTTTTCAATGTCTTGTTATAAAGCTTGGAATTACTTTTACTTTTTTCCCTTCTTTTTGGTTAATGTAAGGGAGATGAACGCGAAAAGTATCGTTCCAATTTTATCGGATGTCCCCGAGGGGACTTGACAAACAAAAAATATTCATTTAAAAAAAATGACTTTTTGAAAATCTCAATTGGGTATAAATGGCCTACCTGCATTACAAGCCACAAAGACCAGGCTGTGTTAGCCGAGAGCATTGTAAGAGAACCTTTTACCCACTCCCCTTTGGAATGGCTCTTAATTAGGGATGGGATTGTAACTTCACTTTGGTTTCTTAAATATTTGCACATGAAATTTATGGAAGGTCCCTTGACAAAGGCAAACACCAATGCCCCGGAAAAACAGAATAGAGAGCCCGAAACTTTAGCCATTCCATGCCACTCCTTTATTGAAATGCTTTCCATCCTGAAATATCCAAAACCAATATTCTCTTTTCAACTAGAATAACAATGACCTGGGAATTTGACTTGTACATGATTTCACTATAAAAAATTTAACTATGAGGAAAATTGGACTCTACTGATCTATATCATAAAAATAAGACAAAAAGTTAGTTACATTCTCTATTGCAAATGTATTTCAAATTTTGGTTTTTTTTTTTTATTGAATTTTTTTTGTTTGTGTATCATTACTGAAAAGAAAGCAGATACTGATCCAAATGCATTTTGTCTTTGCCATTACCCTGCATACCTCAAGAAGATGGCAATCATGAAAGTAATAGCAGGAATCATATTGGAAGTGGCAGCAGCGAATGATGCTGAAGTGTTGTTCATCGCAACATAGTACAGATTTAAACTAAAGGTAAGCCTGTAATTGAGAACAACCAATGTCTGTTATTACAATAGAAAATGTTCCACAAACACGACTTGATCAAAATACCGATAGGGGCAAAGTCTAATTAATAAGACAGTGGTGGGAGTTCTGTCATTCAATCACGAACATTTGAGAATTCTGTCGAGATTTGTTTTTTTATCGATTATCTATTACTCAAGTAAAAATAATAGTAACCATGACAATGCGTGCTGTAACTCATGTGAAGTCTTGTGCTGTCACAATATTTAGTCAAGAATCTGATAGCGATTAGTGGCACATGTACAATTAACAGTAGAACCGACTACATACCCAAATAAGGAAACCAGAAAGATCTTCCAGATTAAGTTGCATGAGAGGGAAGCAGGCTTGTTTCTGCAGATTCACAGGGAAAAATAATCAAGAGAGATAGCAGCAGTAGCGACACAGAAAAACTAATAAGATGAACTCATAGTTAAATTGAACAGAATGACATAAGCTACTGATCATAAATGGAAAAATTAAGTGTTTAGTTACTGAGGAATTTACCTTTCAAAGAAGAAAGCGAATGGAGCTAAGGCTAGTGTAGCAAATGCTTGGCGATACACGACAAACACAAAGGGGTTCATCCCTTTAGCAATTGCTTCCTTGGAGAATAAGGCCATGCCTGCATACACAAACTGTATAAAAAGCATTGCAATGTAAGGCTTATAGGTTTCCAATACCATGGCAAAGCTACTTAAACCCTTCATGTTACTTCTATCTGTTTCTTGGCTCTCCTTTTGGACATTTAGACTCCAAAACTGCTCAACTTATAGAGAGCAGGCTTACACTTGAACTACCATGCTTGAGCACTTTCTTCCTTTCCGAATGATATCATGTCAACGTGCGGTCAACCATTGGCGGAATATCTTATAATATTACATGTAATAGTACCCTTATTATATATTGTGGCTATAGCAATCTCTGAAAATCTAAATAATGTTAATTTGATCTAGGCTGAGTTTCCCATCTAATGAAATTAAATACAGTATTTGCTAAAATCAACAATTGATATAATCACAAATATGAGTTGCAATATTGTCGACAACAGAACAAAAATTATCATCTACAATATACTGAGTACATTTTTGCATGAGAATTCTCCCGTTAAGTCGGCCCCCTTCAGGCCAAAATTTAGCTCTGCCATTGCGGTCAACTGGTTAAGGTACATAAAACCATGAAAATCCGACAGATTCTTCAACATAATTTTTGTTACAAGGAAAAGAGATATAACATTATGTTGAACAAATCAAAATAATGCATGAGCATGTTCCAGTAAACTGACTTATTTTAAAACTGGTTTATTGTCTTCTAGTACGAGACAGATAATTCTCTCACAATAAATCAATTCAATTTCACTCAATAAATCACTTTGTTAATAAGTAAGTATGAAAGAGGAAATTGGTTTGCTAGTATATACGTTACAAACAAACACATCCAAATGTCGGACGCTCAAAGGGAAAATAGGACTCTGCCGCACACAACAAGACCGCATGGATCCAATATTGGTCTCTCCTAGGGGAGAAGGAGAAAATGTAGTCAGTTAGACCCTCCAAAGTTTTGAAATGTGTACGACACCTCTATATTTCATGATTAGTATTTTTTAGTTTGATCTCATTATCATCCATATCTCTTGAAAGGGGCTAGTTCCCCTCTCACTTAAAATAACACAAAAAATGACACATCACTTTTCCGGGCCGTACTGTGAAATTCTGAACGGTTGATCTTGTTTAAATAAGTAAAATAAGAGGTCCTGCAAAATTTCAGTTCAATCGGATATCGGTAAGTGTTTGATTCAAACAATTTAAAAAACATTGTTTCCTGTCACAGTTTTTGCAAAACTGGTTGGATCAAGCACTTTTCGATATCCAATTGAGCTGAAATTTTACAGGACCTCCTATTTTACTCATTTAAACAAGATCAATGGTTCAGAACTTCACAGTGGGGCCCGGAAGATTGAGTTTCACAAATTTGAGTGTTATTTTATGTGTTATTTTAAGTGTGAGGGGAACCGGCCCCCTCTTCAAATCTTTATCTACTACAAGTATAAAATGTGTTGCTAGCTACAATGGAGTAGTCCTCTTCTCAGTCGTGAGCAGTGAGCACTTATCACGCCTACCAGAGGCGGCTCCACCCTTGGGGTTGGGTGGTCACTTGAATACTCTCAAAAAAATTTTTTATAGAAATACATGTAAAAATTTTAGGTTTAGTTTAGTATAGCCATTGTTGAACACCCTAATCATAAATATTTGAACACCCTACTCAAAAATATTCAAACACCTAGTTCAACAAGTTAGCCTACAAATTAATTTTAGGGTTATTTACCTAGACACCCCCTAAACTATTTCGGTTTGACCGAGACACCCCCTAAACTAATTTTCCTGCGACGACACCCCCTAAACTTCCAAAACATTTACCCCAAGACCCCTTCCTTAGCCTTCCGTCTCCAAAACTCAAGGTTCATGGTCATGTTTTAATAATCCAAACCGTTCAAGTTGTTTAAAAC
>JAXBDA010004544.1:0-28451 GCA_036023075.1 Gaultheria prostrata | reverse complement strand
AAGGGTAACAAATCAGTTGAGAGAAAATCTGTAACAAGTTGTGAATTGGACGAGAGCTCCTGCAACTTCTTCTTTGTTCTACAGTAATAAAATTCCTTTCTTCCTTTACGTTTCTGAACCATTACCATCATTTCCATTCTGCAAATTCCATTTCTAAAGCAAGGGTCATATCAATAGTTGGTTCTACTTGGGTGTAGAATATTGGGGACTGGGGAGGGCAGTTTCATTGGAGAACCAAGGAGGCAAAAAGATGATGGAACGCAATCAGGAGACATATTATGGACTTTCTTTATACTTTCCGGCATTGATTTGGTGACATGGTTTCATGGCATAAATCCTTTGGGTTCCTCGACTTTTGGAGTTATATGGGGACCATTATTTCAGGGGTTGTTCTTTAAAACTGACTTATTGGATTTTATGAGACAGATCACTCTCACAAAACCCTAAATTGTTCGCACCCACAATTGATCAAGGATAAAACAAAACCATGAAAAAGTAGAGGAAGAAAAGATATATATAATGTTTTTTTCCCACAAAAAATGAGGTATTTGAGAAAAACTGAGAGAAATCAAAATAGTATCAATTACACATTTGTTTTTGACAGTCCTAACCCATCTGTTGTGGTAGATACTAAATAGCGCAATGTGAGATATCATATTGATTGGTGATACCAGTTGCACCCAATATCTACTACGGTACACAGGAAACCAAGATTGTGTTCTCACTGGAGTCGGTCTTGACTCAAAAGGAACTTTCACGTACCATTTCTAAGAGCATCTCGAATAAGGATGTCAAATTTGACATGGCATGCCAAGTAAATAAATTGGTATTTGAGCAAATTCCAATCAAGATGTCAATTGTCGAAGTGTCATTTGACATCTCCTCTATCACGTCAAATTTGACATGTAATGTCACATCTCTCTTTTTTAATTACTTTACTTTCAAAACTTAATAAAATAAAAAATAAAAACAAGAGTAAAGTGAAAACATTACCAAAACAACAAATTTGGCGTATTGGTTGGAGTGGGCATTTTTAGAGATGTCAAATTCTATAGCACGAGTGGTGGTGCGCCCTCCCAAAAGCAGGTGCACATATGGTCACCTTCTCTCATAGTTTGCTTACAAGTGAGTGTAATTAGATTAAAAGCATTATTACACTTTCATTGCATCGTTTGTAGCAATACCAAGATTGTGAACTGAAACAATGCGAGGAGACCCAAACCAAAAAGACAAAAAGGAAAAAGAACAAGAACAAGAAAGAAGATTGAGAACTAATTCTATAGAAGAATTATCAAGCATTTTAAATGCTCAGTTCCTACCTCCCAGCACTCTGGAAACAGAGAATTGTCCTTGAGATAAAATCTCGTAAGCAAGTATTTAGTCCCTTTCCATATGGGTAAGAAGTTAAATATGCAAAATCAAACAAGTTAATGTGAGTGCATCACTAAGATAATGACCCTTGAGCAGTTGTGTTTCTCCCGCTTTGCTTCAACCTCAATACTGAAAAAATCTAAACTGCTCAAACGTCTCCGTTTCTCCCGCTTTGCTTCAACCTTAATACTGAAAAAATCTATGAAACATCATTACAAATAGAAGTTTATCTCTGCGTGTGTGCGAGAGAGAGAGAGAGAGAGAGAGATGAAAATATCACAAGCAGTACCTAGCTAACAAACATTAGGTGTGCCATCTCCATGCATTCATTTTCAGATAGACCTCCTTTTACCTTTCTATCGCCCCAATTCCTTTTATTGTCATTGCCTCTTTCAGATCCTCAACAGGAAACTAGCAAATCCTAGAGAGTTCGAGGCAAATGGAATTTGATTCATCAGCCAAACCAGTATGCAAAACTTGCTTCAAAACAATGTCTCGTCGCCAACAGTTCCAATCCCACCAATTTGCAGGACTGAAATTCATCATTTGCGTTGTTATCTTGTTCATGGTCTTTTCTAATGCAGGTAAGAATTTCATTGCTTGGAACGCCTTACAGTTCAATCTTTTCAAATTTCATCAGTGTTTTCACTTATATTCCTTGTAACTCTAGAGGCATATGACCCATTGGATCCATTCGGGAACATAACAATCAAATGGGATGTAATGTCTTGGACTGCAGATGGTTATGTGGTGAGTATCATCTCAACGTGACCATTACTTTTCAAAATCAAGAAACAAAATAACCTATTTGAAGGGGAAAAATTCCCCAAGATCTACCGCTTTATCTGTTTCTCATTTTGCTACAGTTTTCAGAATCAGCTTTCCAGAATTGTTTTCAAAAACTTGTTTGGTGGACGCGCTTTTAAACCCAAGTGATTTTTGAATTTTATCGAAAACTAAAAAAGTTGTATTCAAATTCTTGAACTCCATATCCATAAAATATGTACCCGATACATCAATGATTAAGTACTTTCAAAAACCGTTTCTGAGAAGTATTTTGCAAAATTGATTCTGGAAACACCAAATAACAGACTAATGATTACGGGAAATTTTTTACCAAGGCTGCAGTGACGATGAACAATTTTCAAATGTTTCGACACATCATTAGCCCCGGGTGGACCCTAGGATGGTCATGGGCGAAAAAGGAAGTCATTTGGTCCATGGTTGGAGCACAAACCACAGAGCAAGGAGATTGTTCGAAGTTCAAAGGAAATGCACCTCACTGTTGTTTGAGAAGTCCCACCATTGTTGACTTGCTCCCTGGGGTGCCTTACAACCAGCAGTTCTCAAACTGCTGCAAAGGCGGCGTGGTGGCATCGTGGGGACAGGATCCTGCAGCCGCCATCTCCGCCTTCCAGGTGAGTGTCGGAGTGGCTGGAACCTCAAACAAGACCATGAAACTGCCCAAGAATTTCACTTTGCTAGGTCCGGGACCCGGGTATACTTGCGGGCCAGCAAAGATCGTGCCATCTACGGTGTTCCTCACTGCCGATCGTAGGCGGAAAACTCAAGCACTTAGTAAGATTGTTCTCCTGATTGCTCACTATAGTATCTTGTCTCAAAGATCGTTTCCTGTGAAAAATTATATAGACCCCAAAAAATCCACATTTAGAACGTCGTGTTGGCAACACTGCGTTTTCATTGTGGATGGTGTCCACTTATGAACCACTGACATACACCAAAAATAAGTGATCTCCGGATACACCGGAGACTGGGATACTTATGCGACACGCTGGCATGTCCAACTAATTTTATTAATTTTTAAGCAGGGACACATCACACACGTCTCAAGTGAGACACATTTAGGGACAGGACGGGTGGTTAATTCATAATATAAAAAAATTATTTAAAAAGTTAGATTATAATTTGTTTAAATCTAAAGGGTAAGAACTTTAATAAGGAGGGGGGAAACTGATAAGAACCCTGAATCTTTTGTTAGTTTTGTTTGTCTACTATATTCACATGAATAACAATTCAAGAAACATAAGACAATCTTTATTTACCTTTGATTGCCGTATCCCCAACTTTTTAGAACCACCATGTCCTGTGTTCATATCCATTTCTGTACTCCTAAGGGGCACACACTCGACCTGGATGAATGCTATGCTCTACTAACACTTTCTGTAAAACAAATTCTGAAATGCCAAAAGTTGGTAGTTAACAATGATTGATCAATTAAATGCAGTGACTTGGAATGTAACATGCACTTATTCACAATTCCTGGCTTCCAAGAATCCAACCTGCTGTGTTTCTTTCTCATCTTTCTACAATGAGACCATCACACCTTGCCCATCATGCTCCTGCGGTTGCCACAAAAAAAACAACTGTATCACGTAAGCCTCCTTTTCCAGTTTTCAAAATGTTTCGGAAACATAGATTTTATGCGGCAACCCACACCAGGATGACGTAATGGTGTCGGTGGCATTTTTGAAATTACATGATACAATGGTGGCAAATTTTGAACATACAGGGCCAACTCGAACCAGCTAAAGAAAGCAGGAATTAACACTCCAAGAAAGGACAATGCGCCGTTATTACAGTGCACTCATCATATGTGTCCAATACGAGTGCATTGGCACGTGAAGCTCAACTACAGGGTGTACTGGAGAGTAAAGATCGCAATCACTAACTTCAACTACAGAATGAACTATACACAATGGACTCTCGTGGCACAACATCCCAATCTCAACAATGTCACTCAAGTTTTCAGCTTTGATTACAAGCCTCTAGTCCCCTACCAATCCATAAGTGAGTTACACGTCGACTCTAAGTCATATGCAATTTACATGGACTCTTCAGAAAGTTAGAAGTATCCATATAAGACACTTGACGCTTGAAAAGGGTATGACATGTGTTATGTTCATTTAGAAACATATTGCACATTCAACATACTACATAAAAATGCATAAAACTCCTTTAATATGCATTTATCTATGCATCACACCACCTAAAAACAATAAATCTTTGTAGATAAAAGAATTGCACCAGTAAAATGTGAACATTTTGCAGTGTCCAATGAAAACTAGATGATTCCGCACTTAATGAATCCAACACCTGCAAGCGAATCCATGGAACATACCGACTATATAATGTTCAATACTTGCATTTACAAAAGACAGATACCCAATGCTTATGTGCAGATGACACTGGTATGTTTTATGGAATGAAATTCTACAATGACCTGTTAATGGAAGCCGGTCCAGCCGGAAATGTCCAATCTGAGGTACTTCTTCAGAAGAACAAGGAAACGTTTACGTTTAAGCAAGGATGGGCCTTCCCTCGGAAGGTTTACTTCAATGGCGACGAGTGCAAGCTTCCGCCTCCTGATGCATATCCTGTACTACCAAACTCTGCAAAAGGAAACAATGCTGGCTTTTTTATCCTGGCGGCACCCGCCCTGTTGATTAGTCTGTTCATTTGTTGATCATATTCCTCTCAAGAGAAACATGGTTCTCCAAGATTTACTTAGAGAGACAGGAAGAAAGAGGAAAGGTGGACCATGAATCAGTTAACTGAATACAAAGTTGCCTATCAAACACTGAATCTAAATTTCACAATGGTGTCCACAGTACAAATTCATGTTATCATGTCCATTTATGAAATGAACTGTTTTTCGTACCATGTCCGCTATTATTTCCTGTTATATCAGTCATATTGTTCTTGAAACTCAAAACAACCAAGTTGGGAGGGGAATAGCAAAAGAAAAGAACAGAGATCCAATCCTGTGAATAAAAACTAACCTCAGATTTTCATGTTAGAACAGTACAACGCCAAGGGCATATATGTTTGCAACATTCTGAAGACTACACGACAAATGGTTCAAAAGCTTAAATAAATTACAGCAGCTAAACCTAAAACTCTACTAAATCCTGACCATAATACAAAAATCAGCAGCAGAGAGCAGACCTCAGCTGCAACGCTACCGTTCATCCAAACCCCTTTTGTTGCTTCCAAAAAAATGCAGCATCAATGGATCTAAGCCCATTCATTTCATCACATTAAGCTTCCATACAATTTCAACTACGTGAAAACTTTAAAACATATCCAGATCACAATAATGTTTCATATAACCTTGCACAGGTTATAAATTTTTCATCCAGTTGAATCATACCAAAGCCTATATTGATCTAAGGAACGGAGCTAGTTTTCCATGTAACTCACTATACATAAACCAACAAGAATACAAGTGAAGCCAAAATTGTCAACAGTTGCTGAAGTAGAGAGAAAATTGTCTGGGAACTGGCATTCGGCAGAAATGGGTACTCATCAGGAGGCGGCATGACACAGTTATCACCATTAAAATAAATCCTCCTCGGCAGAGCCCATCCCTTGTCAAACGTGAAAGTTGACTTGTCCTTGTGGAATAGTAGCTCTGACTGAACGTTCCCATATGGACCAGCTGTCATGAGCAAATCGTTGAAGAACTTGATTCCCCATAGCATCCCTGTGTCATCTGCAATTCATTTCCAAAAGAATGGGGAATAAAATAGGAGAAATAGGAAAAGTAAACATAGCAGTGATTTCAATAATTTTTTACAATATTCAGTGAGATATTACGTACTTATGGTTCCATAAGGAGTCAATGACTTGTAATTGAAGCTGAAAATCTCAGTGACATTCTCAAAGTTGGGGTGTTGTACAACTAGATTCCACTGTGAGTAGTTCATTCTGTAATTGAAATTTGTGATTGTAAGCTTCACCCGCCAGTATTCCTTGTAGTTAAGTTTAACATGCCAGTGGACGCGAATTGGGCACATATGGGTAGTACACTGGACCATAGGCGTGTAACTACTTTTTCCTAGAGTGGAATGAGCGGCCAAATATGGAGAGCCCGACCTGTATGAACAAAGTAACAAAAAGAGGAAAAAGCATATCATCAACGACCAAGTAGAGAAAAAAACTCAATGAACATGATGTTTTGACATCCGCACAATGACCAAGTTGGGTTAGGCGCCAACTTACTCTACACAGGACCCTGGTTGAGCTATGCTGTTTTGACATCCGCACGTGCATGTTGGGCAGTTTATAATGGTGTCGTTATAGAAGGAGGAGAGTGAGACGCAGCAAGTGGGCGTTTTCTGAGACAAGAATTGGGAATACGTGCAAGTGACGTTCCATGTCACTGCCATGAGAGAAACATTTAAATGTTAAACGATCTCATATTGAAAACGTCTATAAAGAATTCCAGAAGTAGAAACATTCTGTTTAAAATATTCTCGCACTACTTCATCACTAGACAGAGGAACTCTTCAGGAGAGATTGCGTCTGGTATTATTTTTCATTTTCTGTTTCAGGGCAATGCGGAAACCAGTGTTGCAAACTGTCTTAGAAAATAGTGTACGAATTTCGTTTTGAAAACTGCTATTCGCACCAAACGAAAACTATTACTGGCCTTTTTTCCGGAAAGAATAATAATGAACAAAAACAACACCAAGCTGATGCAAATAGTGACAGGTTTGAAAAATGACAGACAGAAGAGCAGCAACAAGTTGGAACGACCCACATCACATGGAATCTTCCAAATGAACAAGATCCCCATGTGCCATATGTAATATGTTTAGTTGGACATTCACCTAACAAGCATGTATTGTAATCTTGAATATACCATGATCTCTACATAGAACTTTTATATATCTATTTTTTTTGGTGCTTCAAAAATTCGCGTACAACTTCTATATTGAGCATGAAATGCCCCAAGGCACCTTATAAACATTTTTTTTACCATACCTTATAAACATTATTCATCCTGAAAAAAACAAAGAAATATACAAGGAATGTGAATATTATAGCTTGTAGCTGTGTCCTTGAGACAGAGACTCTCATGAGTCTCATCTGAGTCCCGACACCTATACCCGAACCCAATTGACACAAGGAACTACCATAATTCAGCTGCTTGGATCCTATTAGCAAAATATCCAAAAGTAGATTGAATTTGACTACTAGCTTCACTACGCGTAGTTGGCTTAAAACGGGCATATTAGAGAGTAGATTTGGCATAAGCTCTAAAGTGATATGGGGGCCTGCAAAAAAGTTCGTTATCTAATTATCCCCTAAAGCAGTTTAGCTAACTTACTCAAAGCTTGAGTGACTCTCCTTTTATCTGCCGTCATAAATTTACTTGGCCTCACAATCTTTGCTGGTCCACAAGTATATCCAGGACCCGGTACTCGCAGAGTGTAGTTCTTCGGCATTCTGACAGTTCTATTACTTGTTCCAGCTGAACCAACAGCAAGCAGGAATGAGCTTGCCGCATTGGATGGGTCCTGGACCCACGAGCTTATGACTCCACCTTTGCAGCAGTTTGCATATTGTTGATTGTAAGGAGTTCCCGGCAACAAATCCACAACTTTTGGATCCTTCTTGCAGCAATGTGGGATGTTCCCTTTGAATTTTGAACAGTCCCCTTGCTCCGTGGTTTGAGCTCCAGTCATGCTCCAGATTACTTCCTTTTTTGCCCATGTCCATCCAAGGGTCCATCCCGGTGCTTGTATGTGGCGATATTGCTGGAAATTATAGATTGTGACAACAGCCTGCCATTTTGAATACAAAGGTAACCGAAATCTATTAGTGAAAAAAAAAAAGAAAAAAGGCAAAACAATAACAGATATCATTGAGAGGACTTCCCCAAACTAGAATAGAGAAAATTCTTTTTTGTGTAAACCGTTGTAATTAGACAGCCTACTAAATACACATGCAGGGGATTCCAAATGGAGTGGTCCAGAGTCCACTATGGGATTCATGCATCCGTGCTTAAGCACTCGGATGCTGATAACACCATCCAAAGTTTACAAACCATTCAGTAGATCCAATGTGCAAAACAAGATTTTGCAACTTGCGCACCATAAGAAAGCTTTGTTCGATTTACTGGGGAGTGGACAATAGTTGGATTTTACAGTTACACATTTTTTTGGTAGAAGTAGCTTTTGACGTAGCCTACAATGTTACACGGAGTTAGACCAAGAAAAAATAGATGGATGGATAGATGGAGAGTGTCACACGGGTTCAAATGAAAATATACCCCACTAAACATACAGAGCACTCAGCAGTTGGCTATACGAGAAGGAATTTATCACATGCATACTTAACTGTTCAAAGACAACCTCAATCGTGAGAAAGGGATGTGTCTTAAATGGTCCTTTCAGTTGAACAGACTGTGATGCCTCGGGGAGCAACTCACCAAGATATTTACTTCATTTAATCAAATGAACGTGGTATTTGACATACTTACAGTGTAGCCATCTGCGGTCCAGCTAATTACATCCCATTTGATGGTGATGTTCCCATTTGGATCAAGAGGGTCGTAAGCTTCTGCAAGAACATCAACGAAAAGTTCTCTTATACTAAAGAAGCATAAAGTTCATGGAATAGAATTACGGACTTCCCTATGGTCTAATCTCTCCCTCATCCCTTTCTCAAAGTAAGATTAGAGAATAAATATGCAAGATAGTCAATCTTCTATGAGTTACATACCAGATGCCCTTTCGTAGCTAACACCGACAATATATCAAAACAAAGAGACCCACAGCCTTGTAGCTTACCTTGCCTCAAAGACTGTAACGAAAAATCGCAATATCCACAAGGAAACTACAGAACTTCATAACTAAGGCTTTTCATATGTTACGCACTTACGCGATATAACAACAGTTGGTACGTAACACCAGCGAGCCTCATAACTTTTCTTATGAAGCATTAATATTCTAAAAATATGTTACATCTAATTTCCTTTATGTGCTTTTATCCTTATAACCAGGGTCTTTGAGAGGCTCATCCTGATTAATCACCAGGAAAACATAGTCATCCGTCCACAAATAACACGTAATTATGAGGCATAAGCCTATACCCAAGGAGGACAAGCACTTCACAGATTTGAAATCATCACAACTAGGGACAGACGCAAGATTGAAACCTGGGAGCGACAAACACTTACTTGGGGAGCAATTGCTTCATTTTTCTTGAACAAACACTAGGAAGCGGCAACGATAGGGTCTACCTATTTGGAGATAATGAAAAACACACTTTTGAAATTACAAGAAAGGAGATCGCCCCATTTGCAACCATCCACAAACTCCACGTTGTTTACTCTTAAGCAAAAAACACCCCTATCCTCCATGGCTCCATGAAAATTTGTATTATGCTGATATATTCCCACCAAACAGGAAAGGAATAAAAAAAACTTAGGTGTAAGTAACAGAAATTTGAAACAGCAATTGGGTAAATCTTCTCTTCTGTTGCCAGAATCATGTTCCCAATATAATCAACTAAAATTTTGTTCACTCTCCTCTGTACTGAAGAACATTGTAAGCCATGCATAAAATAGATCATTTTTTTTTCCCATTGAAATAGAGAAATCAACCAATAACCTAGAAAATTATATAACTTCCTAATTTCTGTCTGCAATTTTAACACACATTGAGATAGAGAGCTATTGTATGCATTTTTTATTATTTTGCCAGTCCGCAATAACCATAATCCCTGAGCCAGAGATATAAACTTGAGGAAACCATACAATGATGATTTTAAACGGTATAAGGAAAAGAAGAAAAAAAAAAAAACCCAACACTTTATTTCCCCAACTTGGGGTGACAAACATTGAAAAATGTCAAAAATTCCATAAAAAGTGAGAAACTCAACACATTATTCAACCAAAACCCATAACAGAGAACAACAGGGTGAACTTTCTAAAACCCACAGAAATCAGAGGGAAAGAAAGATGCGTAAATAGAGAAGACAAAACAGGGACTGACCCGTGTAGGTGAAAGTGGAGCATGAAAGCAAAAACATGAGCAAAACGGCGAAGTTGCTGAGCTTTGTGTAAAAACCCGTGGTGGGTACGGACGTAATAGAGTCCATTTTTCCTTGTTTCTATTCTATCTCGCTTCCGAAAACCTTTTTGTCCTTTATATAGAGCTTTTTATCTGCAGGAGAAATGGGGAGAGAGAGGATGAGAATGTGCCTTTTCAGAAGCCAGGTGGTGGGTGACTTTTGGACGAAATGTGGGCTGACTTCCCACTGCCACCGTAATGAATGGTTTTTCTACAAAAATGGAGAGAGCGCCTTTTTCAATATAGCTGGTGGTACCATACATGAGCGCATATAGAAGAAAGGTGAGTTTTACACGCAAATATTTGTGAATGATAGTAGGAGTAGTAGAAAAGTTTTGGTCAAAAGTGGAGTGGGACTGACTTCCCAGTTCCCATTGCCAACGAATTCATACAGATGAATGGTTTTCGAAGACATATCCATCCAGTTGCTTTGAGAACCGAACGTGCTAATTACCTACATACCCTTTTTCACAAATTTCCGTTCAGAGAATAATATTTTCATTTATAATGATTTGTAATTTGTACATGTACATACAGATCCGACAATGAAGTTATTTCTATAGTATTAAGTTATTTGCCTAACAAAATAATATAAAGAATACAATAGGAAAGAATTTTATTTTATTTTTGTTATTCGTCATTCCTAATTTATTACATGAAGAAGGGGGAATGAAACTCGATCCCGGGATACAGTGTGGGGCATCCAAAAGCTCTAACGTATGAGCTAGCCACCACTTGCACAATACGATAGAATTACAAGAGAGAATCTTTGACTATTTACCCAATATCGCAACGGTGTCCCCAATAGTTATTAGGACTATCCGCCTTTTAAATGGTCTAATTGTTTGGTGCTCCCATAGCATGTGGAGCTTCGAAATATGGCTTATTTGCAAAAACACCCCATAAACTATCATTTTGTTGCAACATCACCCCTAAACTACCAAACTCGCCAACCTCACCCCCCAAGCTATCAAAAACGAGCAACAACACCCCTTCCACTAAAAACCGTTAAAAACATGGACGGTAACGTGTGAAAAACCGAAAATACCCCTCATAGTAATTAGGTCTGCAAAGGGTGAGAGACTTAGGCATTTGGCCGACAACACCCTCTCCCCTCTCGTTCCTCTCTTTGGCAAACACAATGAGAGAGACTGAGATCAATCTTCTACCTTGATCTTCGACGCCATGATCGAACCCCTCTCACGAACTAAATCTCCATCTGCACTCCTTTCTCTCACTCCTCCCTTCTCACGGCAAAACGAAACCCAACCTATGCGAAACCCTAACTCGTACGGCGTACGGAAATCGAAGATCTCTCTCCCTCATTCAAGGCTCTCTCTTCTTTGAACGGTAAAGAACCCACCTTGTTCGAAACCCCACAGCCAAACCGTCGACCTTACAAACCCTATTACAGTGAAGAAATCGTACGGCATACTGCGTTCTAAAAAGGTTCGAGATCTCTCTCTCTCCAATTTTTTTTTGTATATTTCTTCGATCTCTCTATCAATATTGGTTTAATCTGGATCGAGAAGGAGAAGCCCGACATTTTTGTATGTATATTTCTGTATGATATATGTATTTCTCTGTATATATTTGCAAGATATACAAGGAGAAGCCCTACGTTGTAACCCTAATGATTGAAACCCTAATGCTTCATGTTGCCAAAATGCTTTGATTTTGTAACCGTAATGAGAAAGATTTGAAGCTTTTGATGTTTAGGGCCTTAAAACATTGGGGATTTTGCTGTTGTTGATTATAATATAGGCTTATAATATACCTGATACTTGTGTTTTCTTGAATATTATACTCCATTAGTGGTGTTTGCATGAGTATTATACTCAGTGGACATTCTTTCCTGAATATTATACTAAGTTAGTGTTGTTTGCATGAGTTTTATACTCAGGGGTCATTGTTTCCTTAATATTATACTTAGTTCTATGTTTTCCATATTATAACTCCCATTATTTATAACTTTTTTGCACAGAAAACATGGTGGAGTTGAGGTGCACTTTGTATATTCATGTTGGTGGCAAAATTGTTAGAGGCAGCCAGGTTGAGTACGTGAAGGGGGTCAGGGCTGAAAGCAAGGTAGATCCAGATTCCTTCTCCTATTATGATTTGATGGAAGTAATTCAAGAGACTGGGTATTATTATGGACAGATGAATAACATAAGTTTGTTCTATACAAAACCAATGTGTGACATGAACACTGGGTTAGTTCAATTGACTTCTCATGTTGATATCATTCAAATGTTTGCAGAGTATTCTGGTAACAAGTTTATGGTAATTGATGTGTATGTGGATTGCCCTAATTTGGTTGATTCTGATGAGGACGATGAGATAGGTAGAGATACAAGTGTAATAGACCAAGGTTGCTTGACTGAATTAGGAGCTGACTTAGAAGATGGAGATTTAGTTGAAGATGTAGTTGGAGATGAAGTAGAAGTAGAACCGATGGATGAAGACACTGACTCAGATTGTGAGTGGACCCCCTACTTTGATGAATCAAGTTCTTGTGCATCTTCTAGTGGGGTAGAGGAGTCTTCTAATGAAGAGCAGGAGCAAGCTATTGCCTTGGTAGGTTTAGCTAACTATAACCTTGGCAGTAAAGGTGATGAAGAAATGGACCCTAGTTCTGACAGTGATGATAACAACTTGGTTGAAGGGTGTGATGGTGATGGGAAACCTATTTTTCCTGAGTTTAAGGAAAGTTTCATGAACAACCCTCAATTAATAAAAGGGATGAAGTTTCCTAATGTGCGGGTGTTTAGAAAATTATTGAGGGAATACCACATAAAAGAGGGGTACTTGTTTAAATTTGTGAAGAATGAGTCTAAGAGGGTCACTGTAGTGTGTGCAAAGAAATGTGGTTTTAGACTTCATGCCTCTCCCATGTATGAAGAGAGATCATTTCAAATAAAAAGGATTAACCAACAGCATCAATGTACTAGGGAGTACACAAATAACAATGCAACGTCATCATGGCTTTCATTCTAGTACGTTTGCAAAGTCATACAACTACATCATCAAACCAATTCCTGACCAAACTATGTGGGTTCATGCGGAATTTGATCCCATAAGTCCTCCTCCTTTTAAGAAGAAGAGTGGTAGACCCAAAAAGAATAGGAGAAAAGGCCATGATGAACCATAAAATCCTAAACAAGGAGTGAGGAAACACTACACAACCCTCAAGTGTGGCATATGCAAACAGCCAGGGCACAATGCAAGAACCTGCTCTAAAAAAGGAACTAATACTACTGGTGAACAAGTATATTTTTTAATTTATATGTACTTTACATTTTAGTATAGTTTGCAAGTAAAATGTTGTGAATTTTTTAGATCTGTTGTGACTTTTTTTATGGACAAGCAGATGGTGGTGGTGGCAGCAGGACCTGACTTAGAAGTAGGTCAAAACAGTAACAATTTTGCTGAACAAGTATGTTTTTAAGTGTTCTTTTCAATTGTTTTATTTTCAGCACTTTACATTTGCATATATGTATAGTGTGTGGATGGTGGTAGAGGAAGAGGAAGACTATCAGGAAGAGGAAGAGGAAGAGGAATAGGAAGAGGTGCAAACAGTTCTACTGTGGCAGGAAGAGGAATAGGAAGAGGTGCAAACAGTTCTACTGTGGCAGGAAGAGGAAGAGCAAAAGGTGCAAGCACTGGTCCACCTACTGTGGTTGGAGGAAGGGGAAGAGCAAAAGGTGCAAACACTAGTCCTCCTACTGTGGTTGGAGGAAGGGGAAGAGCAAGAGCTGTTACACTGGTCCTCCTAGTGTGGTTGGAGGTAGGGGAAGAGGAAGCAGTGATAATATTGGCAAGGGCGAAGAACCAATGAGAATGACAAGGGTAGGTCTGCCCAGGCTACAGGTAAAAGTCATTTTCATAGTTTACATTAAATCCATAGTCCAATTTGTGCATGAAATTTTAATTTTCTTATATTCTATTACATGGAATCAATGTAGGGATGGAATTTTTCCACAAGGCTAGGGAATGCCATGTTTATGACACAGCCGGCAAGGTCATCTGCTGCCTCATGTGGCAGTGGTAGTGGCACTGGCAGTGCCACAATGCCAAGCACTACTACCCTCCTGAAGCAGTACTCCCAAGGAGCAACTTCAACACCCAGTACTCAGAAATCTACCACTTGATCCTGGCAACAGTGCCAGTGCCACCATGCCTTGTGACTGAACTTATGACTTGGCATCACTATTTTGGAATTTGAACCACTGCTTAGTACATGATTTTTGCCTTGGTAGTTCTAGACTTTGTGAATTTGGGATGTTTTGGAATGAAATAGAAGGGATGAAGTTTGCTATTATTGATTTAGTTCAAATATTGCATTTTCTTAGTTTAGAAGGGATGAACTTTGGTTGTTCAAAGTCTGAACATTCATGCATTTCATTCATACTTAAGGCAAATACAAGGGCCTGTTCTTAGTGGAGTGCCTCCCACTTGACACAAACACACAAATCACAAAGACAATCATCAACAATAGGCCTAGCACTAGTTTGATATTCCAAAAAGTTGGTCCAATCTGTCCACTCTTCATAGCTCCAATCTGTGCATTTAGAGTTTCATTCCTAGCCAATAGGTGCGCATTCATCTCAGTCAAGTCTGCCAGTGTACAAAGCAAGGCCTCATTTTCTTGTTCCACCATTTGTATTCCTCTTTTCAACTCTTCAACTTGTTTGTCAAGTGCATCCTTTTTCGCTTGCATGATCTTTGAATACTCCACCCCATTACGGCATGTTTCTTCATCTACCCAGTCAAAAAAATTGCATCCATTTTTTTCTGCAAAATTACAAGTGTAGTTCATTATTATTTATGATTTAGAAATGTAATGTACAATGTTCAAAATTTTTTACCTTGTAGTTCACACAGCCAACGAACCTTCTTCCCGGATTTTTCACGGTCAGTGACCTTCTTATCACAACCCTTTCTCGGCATTCGCATATTGGTATTCCATTTCCATCATTGGCTTGTGAATTTGTGATGTGGCTGGAGCTAGTGCTCATGGCAAATGAATGTGTAACTGAGAGACGGATAAAGAATTGGTACATCTTGGGTTTTTTGCATTCAAATCTGGCAGTAAATATGGGTTTTTGTTGCATGTCTGCCAGGTTAATGTATATTGCGTTGGAGATGTTTGAAATCTGGGTTTGAGTTTTATGTTTCTCGAAAGATTTTTTTTTGCATTTTCTTTGTGATTTTTTGCATTAAGGGGATGTACGTTTCAAATGTTTCCTGAGTATTGATCACAAAATGTTTGAAATGAGTGATAATGTTTATATCTGGGTTTGGAGGAATGTATGTTTGAAGGAGTGATAATGTTGAAATATGGGTTTGGAGGAATGTATGTAGCCATGTATGTTTCAATTAAGGTTTGGAATGAATGTTTGAATTTAGGTTTGGAATGAATGTGAAATCTGGGTTCCAAATGTTTCTTGAGTATTGATTACAAAATGTTTCAAAGGAGTGATAATTTTAATTTTGAAATCTGGGTTTGGAGGGAAAAAATTGCAATTCTGCATTTGGGTACCGGTACTGGAAACATGTTGTACCGGTATGGAAAAAACAGTGGATCAACTTGGGTTGGGTACTGGTACTGTAAACATGGTGTACCGGTATGAAAAAAACAGTGGGTCAAATTGGGTTGTGTACTGGTACCAAAGAAAACCCAGTATCGGTACTGAATGGGGAATTTTTTTTTTTAATTTTATGCTAATCTTTCAAAGCTCCAAACTGGGTTTGGAGAGAGAGAGAGAGATATACCTGGAGAGAGGAGAGAGGAGAGAGGGAGCCGCGAGATCTGGGAAATGGAGGGGGAGGAATGGGTAGGGGGTGAGGTGTTTATATACACAACTAACAGCCCATGTGAGGGCATTTTGGGGTTCAAATTTTGTTTTCCGTTAAGTGTCCCACTTTCCCGTCCACTTTAAGGCACTTTTTTAACTGATTTGGATGGAAGGTGTGTTGTTGCTCGTTTTTGATAGTTTGAGGGGTGAGGTTGGCAAGTTTGGTAGTTTAGGGGGTGATGTTGCAACAAAGTGATAGTCTAGGGGGTCATGTTGCAAATAAGCCTCGAAATATTTCAACACCACACATTTTCGTGGGATCCATAACTAAGTATATGCAGGATCGTTTCGGGGGTAAGTCCAGCAAGCCTCCGAACTTGGGCAATCCCCAAGTTGGGACAGCAAAAAATAAAAAAACTCAAGGTATATTTAAATATATAAAGTTCCATAAATGATGTAGAGCATCTGCATGGTGCAGTGGTCATTGAGTGACTGGAGTTCCATTCCCCAAACTCCCCTTTTACCTGACTTAAGCCTTTTGGCTTTTCTTTTTCTTGTTTTTTCTCTCTTTTTTTATTATTTGTGGCTCCTTTTTTTTCTCCCAATCCAAAATTTTATAAAAACCAGCTCAACTTTGTTAGAAATTTTGTGTTTAACAAACACAACAATAATGTAGAAGTTATATTTTCTTACATGGGATTAAAAAAAATTCAATGGTGGAAAAATAAAATAAAAAAGCGAGCAAATACGGTTTATTATTAGGATCATCACTTACAGTTACAGTTACTTCGGCGGCATGTATTTGTCTAAGTTGAAGTTGATAAAAACTTGCTTTTGTAGCACCATGTCACGGGAAAGATCAAATCGATTGACTATAATCCCCATTGAAAATGAATTCTTGGATAAATTACTACGATGACTCAATTGAAGAACTAGTTTGAAAAAATCTAATGAGAAGTTTTATTTGAATCGGATCATACTCATCATAAAGCACTATAATCGGGGGTTACATTTTGATTGTGATTTTTTTTAAATGTGTATGTCATTTTATTTTTCTGACTTAACAATAAATGGACAACCAAGATTAAGGTTGGGCTTGGGCAACCCAAATATCAGGACCAGCCCCGAGTGTATGGACCCTACTTTCTGCTACTAAATCGAAACGTAAAAATATATAGTGTTGAAATTATCCAAAACACCAAATGACTGTGCTTCAGAATTATTGAATAATTAAAGAGGGCAACTGATTGTGATTAGAATCGTTCCTTTTATTTAAGATTATCAAGTTTTGTTGTCCAAGCAAAAGAGAAAAATGATCGGATATCAATCTATCTATTTGAACGAAACAGGTTTTTGTTCAAAACAAGACTCGATAAAGAGCACAAGAAGATTGTAAATATGTAGCGATTGGATTCTCTCATATCTGAAAAATGAAGGCTATTTCTTTAACCCACTTGATGATTTGAATCATTCATTATCGAAGTTCATCGAGACGATCAATCATATCAAAAATTATACTGATCGAATATCAGCACATTATTAACACAATTTTGCTAAAATAAACGAGTTTTAAATTAGTGTTCTTCTTCTTTTTTTCAAAATGCGTTCCAAAATAGAATCATAAGACTTTTGACAATATTAAAATTATAAACGAGCTTTAAAATGATTAATGTAGACAATACAAGTTGGCAAGAAAGGGGCTCATAAGATGTGGCCCTCTAGGAAGGGACGTTAGACTAGAGGAGATGTTGAACTCTCTTTAGTTGTTAACTCAGTAATTCCCTTATAATCCTTCACTGGTGTATACCATTGGCAAAAAGAGAGAAAGAAAAATACGAAACAAGGGAATTACTGAGTTAACAACATGGCCATAAAACGATCCAACAACATGGCCATAACATAGGTGGATGTACCACTCACGCTTTAACAATACGTGTGCGGAATCCCCGCAAGTACGTGCAAGTTTTTATGCAGTTTGTGTCAAAGTTATTGCTTTTAACAAATTGTTCTAAGGTCCATTATAGGTTTTTCTAACATGTCTAGTCCACCTCATATTTCCATAACACCTCTAATCCACTTTTTTGCATTTCCTAAGGTACAAGGTCCATTCTCCCTTTTTAATAGATAAATATACCCCCACATTAATTTAATACATAATACACCTTGCCGGAAAAGTTGATGGTGACGGAAAAGTTCACCGATGTCGGGAAAATTTTGTCGGCGCCAGAAAAATCGCCGGCGCAGATAATCATATCTGGAATCAAAAGATGTGGTTATCTAGACTCATAAGATGTGGTTATCTGGGCTATATCTTTTTTTTAAAAGCCTACTTGGGACCAAATGTGGTTATTTAGACTCATAAGAGGTGGTTATCTGGACTCACAAGATGTGGTTATTTGTACTATATCTTTGTTTTAAAGCCTATTTGGGATCTGATGTGGTTATCTGGACTTACAAGAGGTGGTTATCTGGACTATAAACTATTATTACACAATAAATATCATAAAATGGACTTTTAATTAACAAATGAATGTTTCAAATGCATATCACAAAAAAGATGCTAGATGTCATTTGATCGTATTGTACATAAGTAGTAGAGTACTAAAGTAATACCATGCTACAACATTTCCTTTCTCCAAAAAGAAGAAAAAAGTATGAGAAAAAGTATTGACTATTTCCAAAAAAAAAAGAATAAAAAACTATACTACAGCCTATACTATTTGGACGAAAGCAATTACGAAGCCTACAGGTCTAGGAAGACAGCTAGCATCTCTTCTTTACATTTTTCCATCTTTATTTATTATCTTTTTCTCCAGCTAGATTTCGCACCATTCCATTTTTCTTCCCATTTTTTCCGTTGCTGTAACAATCGACTTACCGGCCGGTAACAGCGCGGCACAGACGAAACTAACCCGGTACACCGGAATATTCCGAGATCGGTTGGTAAATTCGCTAAAACGGAATAAGCACTGCAATACCCGAAGAACACAAATCAATGGTGGAAGAAACCAAGCTGAGAAACTCTTCAGCAAATCCGTCGCTCGATTCACCGCCGCCGCCTCTATCATCCGCCTCGGGTAGCCTCCGCAACGACGGAATCTTCAATGGCGGTTGCGGGAGCATCGAGAACAAAAACTTCTCCAAATTGGCAGACTGTAGTTCGGCCTTGTCACGCAAGTCTTCCATGAGCGCTGGGGTCAGAGAATCTGTTCTTCCTAGGATACGCTAGAATTCGCACAGGGAGAGAGAAGGAGAGAGATAGAGACGCCGCTTTATAATGAGGGTAAACTGGTAATAATGTTACGTGAGTGGACTGGGAATGTTAGGAATTGTTAGATTGGACCCGAGACATTAGAAATGTGCTATAGTGAACCCTATAGCAATTGGCCCTATTGCTTTCTATAGCGATTTTCATACCTTTCACAAATTTCCATTTTCCCTTTGATTTTTTTCCCAGCATGTTAGAAACTTTCATTAACAAAAAGGCATAGCTATAAATCAAAGAGGATGATTATTGTTTAACAGAGGATTAAATAACCAATCAAGAAGTCTAGCTTTTCAAGTGCGAATACCAAAACCACTGAAATTCAAAGTTGTCAAAGTCTGTACAACTACATTTTTCGATCTACGAATAAAAAGAAAATCACAAATCCTAAATCGATCAACTTCTTGGTGAACAACTTCCACTTCTGAGGGCAACATTTTTTGCTACCCAAAATATGAAACAATTGTGACGCAGTGGAATTCACGAGAGATTAGGTAGCGTACTAATTCAAACGATATATATATATAAGCACTTAGATCCACAAGTAATCTTAAATCCACAAGAAGAGAGATAAAACTCAGAGTGATTTATCAAATAAAAGTTATTGGAATAATAGAGATTACAACCCCTCTTATAGGAAAACCCTAGCAAACCTTACTAAAAAATAAAATATCTCAAAAATTAGGGAAACTATTAAAATTGGAAACTATTAAAAAAAAATAAGACTTTTCCAACTGGAACCAGCTAACAGAAATATACGCTAAGAGTAATTAAAATTCTAAACCTTAAACGACAAAAACATTAAATTGAAAGCCTAAACAAAGGAATTATGCCGAAATCCACCATCGGTCATGACTTAGGGTGGTGAGTCTTGACCGCAACGCAATTTTGCTTCAGCCCAGTTTCGGCCGATTCTGGGCATAATGTTAAACTGCAAATTTAGGCAGTTTTCAATTAAAAGTTGTTTGGGCCCTCTGAGGCTTCGACCGGTCCAATTGATCATAGAATTGGGCCGGCACTTGTTCTACATTAAACTGCTATGAGTCCCCTTCCACCTTAAGCGAATCCAAACCCAACAACTTAGCAATGGAGAGTTCCTGCATGTCATGGCCTCAACACACAGAACCAACGACACCCTTCCTAAATGAATCGATTGGGAGGCTGATCCAACCGATCTGATTTGTCATCAAACCACCATTGTCACTAAAGGACCATCACCGCCACCATTTTCGGAACCCGAAATGGCATCACGATGATGAAGGGAGAAGCCGAAAGAAAATGAAAATGAGGAAAAATGCAAAGAAACTCTTAGATTTGAGATCGAAATAAAATATCCTTGAGAGATAAGAGTGATTTATTGAAAGCAAGAAACTTGGGAGGAAGAAATACACCCCCCGCTAAAACTGAGGGGGAGAGAGGTGAAGGAAGAGAGAAGGCGGCTATTTTTTTTTTTCCTTCAGAGAGAGACACAGGATTGGTGTTGTCCCCGAAGAGACATCATGGCTGCTGGCCTATCACGGCCGTCCGTGGTCGGCCATGGACGGCTCATATCACATCTTGTTCGTCCGCTGCCGAACAAATTTGAGCTGTCCATGGTCAATCACGAACGGACGTGATTGGTCCAGCATCCATGTTGTCCCCGAAGGGACAGCACCATCCCCCATTCCCAGAGAGAGACAAACTTTTGAGAGAAGATTTGTATTCCCCATTCCCTTTCTGGAACTGCCAGTAATATTCTTTGTCAAGGTTTACTTAAAATGTTCATCTTCTATACAAATTTGTAAACGCGTAACAATTAGGCCAACAATTTATAACTTAAAAGAGATGAATTATTCAGATCTTTCATGAAAAAATGGACCACTTGGTTGTTAAAATGGACCACCTTGAGTTGTCAATACGGTACTAAACAGAATGATTTTGAAGTTATTTTTGGAACTCCAATAGAAAAGAAAAGAAATTATTCACCTTCCATATATCTTGAGTTTTCAACTGATTTTGCAAGCAATAGAATCTGTAAAAGAGTACAATTTGATAAAAAGCATATGCTTATTCCGCAAAGATTACATGTAATGCGAAAAATGTTTTTCATGACAAAATTTGAAGTGCCTAAAACACTTGTACAATGTATAAGCTATAAGTCTTTTATGCATTACAATTTTAATATTATTAAAAATAGATTTTGCTCTATCGTTTCCCTTTTGCAAATTGTCAAAATGGTTATGTTTGAAACCATATTCAATATCACCACTAATATTTTTGAAAAGAAATTCGATCCTATGGAGTTTTTAATTCAGATTAGATGGGACATCCCGAATCTGAATTGTATATTTGCTGTAATTAATAGTTTGGATTTATTCAAAAACTCTTACCGATAAGAACCGGTAAGAGTTAAAAGTTTTTAAACTGGTCTGAACTATTGACTATACAAATTTATGGTTCATATTTGAACTGTACCGCCCACTACAGAACTTAGACCGGAGAACATCTTAATCCTTTTAAAAAAAATTTATTTTATTTTTTATTATCGACCTGGCAAAAGCTGGAGTATATTTTTTGAATGGAAGACAACTCAAAATATGCAAATAGAAAGTTACTTGGTGCTCTGGCTATGTCTAAATTTTCACAAATTTGCATAAGTTTTACTATTGGGTGTTGCTAACCTCCACCTAGTACACATTTTTAATATAATACACTTTTCTCGGATATCGATACACTTTTTAAATATTATCCTTCACCTATTAGGTGGAGGTTAGCATTTTCCTTTACTATATATTTTTTTTTTGATAATCGGAGTTTGGGTCAACTTGCACGCACCTCAACTAATTCCTAGGCTCTGTTCAAAAAAAAAAAAACTAATTCCTAGGCCCTGGAGATAACGACCGGGCATAACCTCAATGGCCCAAAAATTTGTTAGCAATGAAAATCAAACCTGAGACCTTAGGTGAGAGTAAACCCGTAAGTCCCAATGCAAAATTACTTTGCCAACCCTTAGGTAATTTACCCCGTACTTCCAAATCTTCCATGATTTTGGAATTTTATTCTTATTTTTAAATTACAAAATTGAATAATTAGTAATTTACTCTAGGCAATGATTACAGGAAACTTTTAAAGGCCCCGAGTCATTCTATCATACCTTGACCCAATAGAAAATATCACACATTCTTCAATATAAGATAAATGCAAGGGACCACACCCCATGTGAGAGAGGGTGTGGTTGAGTGTGTATGTGGGAGTGTGTATGTATCATTTTTGAAATACAAGAGATGTTTTTGGGGTTTTCAACATTGTTCGACTCCTGTTATCGCTTGTAATTAATTTGATGAATTCGAACTACTTTATTGGCACAACTCTCGGCATTAGTTATTGGACGATGCACAATTATTTACTATGTGAATACATAACAACGTCATTTGAGGTATGTCATGTATATGGAGTATTGAACAAGTGAAAGATTGAAAGAGTAACGTTATTATTTTACATACTCCTAAACAAAAACAAATTAACGTCGTTATATAAATACAGAGGGTGTGAAAATTACTGTTCCAATAATTCTAAGGAGGGAAGTGGTAACTAGCTCATGCGATAGAGCTCTTGGATGCCCACATTGCATTTCGGGATTGAATCTCATTCTCCCCTCCCCGTGTGATAGATTAGGAATGACGAATGAAAAAAAAAAAATTCTAAGGAGAACTTTGAAAGAAGAGGACTATTCTTACGGGGACCAAAGACCATGTAGTCCTCAAAACGGACTACACGGTGTAGTGCACTACATCCGGCCGTCCATTTCGATAATGCACGGCTCGGATTTAATCCAACAATAGACGGTTGGATTATGTAACAACCCGGATTTTTGGAGGAATTTTTTTCTTTTTATTTGATTCAATTATTTTCTTTTAAATATTTTGAAAACCTATTTAAATACTATTTTAGACCCTAGTGTTGTATACTTGTATCTATATATGCATTACTATTTTTATCCTACTACAAAATCTCTCACACTCACATGTTATCTAGTCAAGATTAGAACCACTCCAATTTTGACCAATTTTGACTATCCATTATTGTGGAGGACTGAGAGAAAGATTTGGAGGAAGGTGATGAGAAATTTCTCAATTAGCACCTGTCCAAGAATCCCATGAGATTCTCTCCATTAATAAAAGATTGAGTGGAAGGAGGGAGGAAGCTTCCTAAGTTACTTAGTCACTAAGAATAAGTACACTAGAAATTTCCTAACCAATCTAGCCATTAGTGGTAATGTTCCCACTATATGACTAACTTTCCATTTAAGGAAACTTTTCATTTATAGCAACCAATTTCCAATTTTGACCACACTCCCCAATTTTGACTAACTTACCTTTTATGAAATACTTTCCTTTTAAGGAAAACCTGCTACTTATAGTTACCTTTCCATTAGTGGAAATGTTTCTCCCGGGGAGACACAATCTATCCACTGACGTGCCTAAGATTTCCTAGCTTATAGCCTCGTGTCATTTAACAGTACAATTTGTACCGAAAGTTTACGTAGTCACGTATAACCTACACTGCGAAATGTGACTAGGTGAATTTCTCATGCATTATTGAGGGAATCCCATCGTCACACCTCTAGATTTCATGACGCACCTAGGATCTCGTAGCCTTTATAGCCTTTAGTGTTTTGCAGTGTAAGTTAGTACCGAAAATGTAGTTAGTCGCGTAGAGATTACACTGCGAGAGTTCGTAGTCATTATTTTCCCATGTATTATTGGTCCTAGCTACTAACCTAGCTATTATCATGACCTAAAAAGAGAATATATTCCCTCATTAATTACGCGTCACAAGATAAGGTATAACTATAGTAGCCTTGTGATAAACGCAGTACAATTTGTTCCGAAAACCTACGTAGTCGCATATAACTTGCACTGCGAAACATGTCTAGGTGCATCCCCCTTTGCATTATTAATGACACCTATTTAATAGTGTCACGCCCTCATTTTTAATAACCAAAATATACAAAAAAAACTCCACGTGGGATAAGTCAAAAGTCTTACTTATAACCATTGAAAAGTCAAAGTCAATAGTACAAACCCGAGTCAAATTTATTGTATCTTTAGTCAACGAGTACCCATACCCGAATACATAATTGTTAAAATGATTTTATAGTTATTACAAAGTTCATGATTTTCAAGGATTGAATAGATTAAAGTTACATAATCAACTTTCCAAAATACTGATGGTGAAGATGACAAAATAACTTCATGATCAATATGCTTCATATCATGCATCCATACTTCAAGCATCCATCTCATGCTCCTTGTCAGTTACCTGAAAATGATAAGGTGAGCTCACTAGCCCAGTAGGAAACAGTTCTACTAATGCTAGGTGTATATAGATGATAAGTGCACATGGAAGTGGGAAACATGAATGAAATGAACAACAAATTGATATGGGAGACTCAAACAAGTGATAAGTATCCACAAAGTACCCACGAGCCCAACTATGTGTCCAAAAATCCAACAACGTATCCGTGTGTCCAATTACGTGTCCATGTATCCAAGTCACTAATTTTTCCATTATCCATTAACTTACAAATTTAACCAATTATAGTTATAGGGAACTAATCCCTCTGCTGGATTTCACGGGCTCCGTTCACCCATGCCCAGCTACGCTGGTAATAATAATAAACCGTGTTTCACAGGCCACGTTCACCATGCCCAGCTATGCTGGTAATAATACACCAACGTCATCGTAACGTGACTCATTCTATGTTAAAGTACACCCGCACACCAGTCAAGCATCCACATTAGATAAATATATAATGTTTCATCTACCCTCGAAAAATCATGCATTCCCTCATTTTCTTGAACCATTTAGTAATTCACTACTTTCTTCAAACAAGTAACCATGTTAATGAATTTTCCATAGAAGCGTTTTAAAATCCTCAATGTGAGATAGCATGTGTCCCTCCGGTACCCGTTTCGAAATCCATTTCCAAAGCATTTTGGTGTCCCTCAAGTGTCCATCGAGCGTCCACATCAAAACAAATCCAAGTATCCCATTCCTTTCAAAATATCACAATTTCCCCTAAAATATTACAATTTTCGCCAAAAGTGTCAACCAACTCAATACGATACGTGTCCGATACATATGACCAAGTGATAGACAAATTCTCATCTCAAAAGATTGGCTTTACATTTTCAAAAGTGAATTCAAGGTTCAAAATGTAGGTATAGGTCCAATTTGCGAAGAAACGGACGATCGGGGTTCAAACGGGCATCAAGGAGTGACCGAGAACAAAACAGTAAATGGGGCAGCTGCTGGAAGTTCCGCCCGGGTGGTCGGGACAGATTTTCGAAGTTCCAAAGGTTGCAGATTTTCACCTCTAAGTTGTGGAATTTCAACCAAAGTCCAAATGTGATGATTCAAGCACAAATTGGAGATATCAAGCAACAAAGGGACATGGAGGGAGGTTAAAACAACAATCAATTACACCAAACAATAACCCAATTCATAGATCAAAAACCCAAATTGAAGAAAACCCACTTTAAGGAGATAAACATGATTTTCAAGCAAATTGAGAGCAAGACTAAGATATATGCAACAAATCACAAACATACAACTAGAGAGAGTAGATTTAGGTCCCCTACCTCTTGATTGAGCTTCAAAATCCAAAGGAAAGCAATTTCTAGATCCCCAAATTCCACCAACCCGTTTTTGAGCTTCAAGGTGCGAAAAGAGCAAGTTCTGGGCTTCAAATCACGCGTAGAACAATAATCCAAGGTCAATTTGTGAAGGGGTTTGATGGAGGGAGTGTATTTTGAGCTTGTGGGGTGTTTTAATGGAGGAGAGGAAGAAGAAGAAGAGGGGGAAGAGGGAGGGGACTGATTTTTTTTGTCTCTCTCCCTACCCTTTTAACACCCAACTTTAAAAATTATACCACACACCCCCCGAATGACATGTGTTATGCAATAGTTACCCACGTGTCTTATTTCTGCGCATTGACCCAAGGTTCTACATGAAATTCAATTCCTAACACTTCCCCATATTTATTCCAGAAAAATATTATGAATTTTTGGGGCCTTTCAAATAGCATGACGCACCTATAGATATGATGACGCGCCTAGAGATATAGTAGCCCTTATAGCCTTTAAGTAGCCTTTATTGCTCCGCAGTACAATTTACACCGGTAAAGCGGTTAGTCGCGTAGAAACTGCACTGATAAGTTACATAGTCTAATTAAAACCCCATGCATTATTGGCATAGTCATGTGCCTAGCCCTATCTCCAAATCAATAGCCTTTATAGCCCCGCAGTGCAAATTAGTCCAGAAACTAGCAAATCGCGTACGTTCTACACTGTGAAACTCCGTAGTCTAACTAATTGCCCTTGCATTATTGGACTAGCCTCATTATGACCTAAGAAATGAATATATTCTTCACTTATGACGCGTCATAAGATAAGTATAGCCCTAGTACTAGCAACTTCAAATCTAGTAAGACTTTACCTATGAAAATACTAGACACATGCCTATTAACCTATAGATTTTTGTCCCCCAAAATCTAGATTTTATTCCTCCCATTTAATGTAGGAAATTTCCTAGCACATGGGGAAATTTCCTAGAGAGAGGGCCGACCACTTGAGGGGGGAGGGAGCTCACCCCATTGCCTATAAATAGAGAGCAAAACTCACTTGAATCTTCACACCAAAATCCTCTCTCGATCTTGTAGTTCTTGTAGTAAAAATTCTAGTAGTTTTCTTGAATAAAGTCTTGAGTTCTTGAGTGTTCTTCACAAACCTCAATGAAACTCATCCTCCACCACCACTAGCCGCCACCCTCCACCACCCAAAAGCCGCCCTTAGATCTTAGTTTAGTAGTTCTGACATACCCTCCGGCGTTTCTAAGAAAGTCTACTTTCTTTTCGACACCGTTACTCCGCCCGTCCACTATTAGCTTTGTCTTCTTCCGTTTGAAACCGGAATACGGTAATAATCTTTATCTAAGTTTTTACTAGTTATTTTAGTGCAAGATTAATTTTTAGTAAATTTATAATGCCCGGTTTAAAAATAAAAGTTAGTAGTTTTACGGTTTCTAAAAAGAAAAGAGTTATGATTCTAAAGAATACTTTTTCGAACTTACGCAGTCATTATAATGCCCAAATTGAAAATGATATTTCAAATTTAAATCGTTATAATGCCCGATTGATTTTTGGAAAAATACATGAACGGTTGCATTTTTTTGAAAAGGCGAAATTATCGAGAAATGAAAATTTTCTGAAAAAGACTACGAGGAATATTTTTGCGAAATGAGAAAAATGTTTTATGACTAACTTAAGACTGTGGAATGACCCAAGGCTAACACCCTTGAAAGTCTGTCTAGAATGAGAATGGGTGATATTAATTGGATACTCCGACCCCCTCTGCCTGAGACTTTCCTGGTTATTCTATTGTCGAGAGAAGGTCGCCAAAAGAAAAATATTGTTTTGAGAGACACATTTTATGAGGAAATATTGAATTATGGAGACACACGTTTTACAAGAAAATACTGATTTTAAGTGACACATTTTACGAGAAAATACTGAATTTTAAAAAAAATACATTTTACGAGGAAACGCTGATTTTTGAAACGCGATTTACGAGTTTGATTTTTGAAACACGATTTACAAGAAAATACATTTTTACGAAAAGAGATTATGAGACACGTTGCATATTCATGACACGATACGAGAATTACACGACACGATTTTCGAGATGAATAATTGACATGAGGAAAAGAAATGAGAATGAAAATGTGATGAGAATGAAAATGAAAATAGAGAATTTGTGATGATGATAATGAATACGGTAATGCAACTTTAGTACCGCCCTTCACGTAGTTACGGTTCGTGATGTGGTTAGGACTAAAAATACGGTAGTGCTGCTGTAGCACCGCCCTTCACTAGTTGCGGTCCATGATGTGGTAAGGGCTAAAACGAGTACAACAACACGGTGGATAAAGCTTTGTATCACGTAGATGCGGTCCATGATACAAGGTGACTGGATTGTATCACGTAGGTGCGGTCCATGATACAATACGGTTGAAGCTGTGTTCGTGAGTGTCGCATAGTGGATTAAGCTTTGTATCACGTAGATGCGGTCCATGATACAAGGTGGCTGAATTGTA
>JAXBDA010004543.1:0-28461 GCA_036023075.1 Gaultheria prostrata | reverse complement strand
GGGAAACTAGGTTTGTGTTATTTGCTTGAAATTGAAGCCTTAACTAGGTAACTCTTGCTTCTTTGTGCTTGAATTCCTTAATTTGTTGTTGATTACATGTCATAGATGGGTTAATTTCAGTTGGTTTATGGTGTTGGGTTTGGTTCTTGAAGTTATGGAACTGATTATTTCGTGGGTTTGGTTGTAACCCATTGTTGGGGTTTTATGAATCAGGATTCTAACCTGTTTTGACAGAATTATTTCGGGTACCTAGAGAGCTCCTAAATTTATGATATTTTTACAGTAGGTACCCATGAATGTCTAGTATGTTGTGTTAAAGTTTCAGAATTTTATTCGAAGCATAGAAAATACTAAAATTGTTCTACCGAGATGCTGTCGTGAATTCGCAGTGCAGGCAGCACTGTCACATGTTACGGAAACGGCTATAACTTTGTCTAGGAAGCTTGGAATTTCAATCTGTCTTTTGATTATGAAACTAGACTCGTATACCTACGTGAATATGTATAGTTTGTGCCTTAGTTCCTGCCAGGTTATAACAGTTTTCAATTCAAAGTTGATGGACTTGCTGAAACTGCAGATTTGTGTTACTTTTTGCGTAGTTTCGAACAAGCATAACTTGGTCATCCGGACTCCGAATGGGGCAAGTTTTATATCGAAAATTATGTACTGAAAGTCTACTTTCTAATGGTGGTGGTCTCATGGCCTAATTCAGAAACCATGGAAAATGATAGCCCAATTTTGAAGTGTTGTTGTATCTTAACTTGTCTTTCAATTGTGGTGACCTTATAAGTTGTTTATGTTACATTGTTGTCTTTTTATTGTATGTGAGACATTTGTAGAAGCTCATAGACTAATATTGGTTGGTTTGTGGCTAGGTAAAGAGCCGGTCATTCGGGAGGTGCCAAAACCATAGTTTGGCATACTTCGGTCGATTCCTAGGTGAGTGTGTTTGACATAATTATGCTCAATGAAGTATAATCGTGATGATGATGTGTTGTTGTAAGATGAATGTATATCATGTTAATAAAGATGTTTTAGCTGATGATATGCATGATTGATGTGTGTGAAAGATGGTATCTGCGAAGGGGCTGTGGATTGGGTTGCACCGCGAGTACGTTGTACCGCCTAATTACCGGTGACAACGAGCGGGGTGTGCTCCCACGGTGACCTAGGATACATAGGATGTGGCAGACGTGTCACTTGCATGTGCTTGTTATACACTTGATGTTGATTGAATGGTCATTCATGTTATATTTTATTGAACATTCTCTATGTCTCACACACTCTGGCTTTCCTTTGATTGCCAGATAGCAGGTGGCTTTTGAGTGGGTCCACTACCGATGATGTGTTGGAGTCTCCTTTTGGGCTAACCTCGAGGACTTAGTTAGCCAAGTTGGTTGTTTATAGTCGATCCAGTAGTAGTTAGTAGTTGGGTTGCAGCTAAGGATATTTGAATATTTGAACTGCATGGGTTGTAATTAAGTTTTGTTGGTGACTTGACGTTTGAGATTATGGTTTGACATTTACACTTTTATTTTTATGTGAGAAGTCTTCCGCTGTGTTGTATTCTGTTGAGACTGTTGGGTAGTGAGTTGGAATGCCACGTGTCTGCACCGACTCGGGCCCACAGCGGGTGCCGTTTGCAGGGCGGGGCGTGACAGCTGAGTGCTACCCTCTACCGAGGACAGGCTGGGTGTCGTTCCATACCCAACTACGCCCCGATCTCGGGCTAAGTCCATGGCATCATGCATCCGAGCGCCCACAAGGGCGCGGTCTTGGCCGTGCGTTACAACGCCGGCTATCGTCGGTCAGGGTTAACAGGGGTGAACCTCGCAGTGGGTAGGGGTCCAGACGGACCATGGTGAGCCCGGCCGCTACACATAGTAATAGATAGTATCATCGATATTCAATACCTATTCACTAATTATTCAGAAACATTATACAAATGTGGGGAGAGGCAAAGCTAATTTTCTAATATGGAGTTGCAAATTTTATTGTTTTATTTTTTTCCTTTTGGGTTCCCATTTTAATTTTCGTAACAAAATCAGATTTCTAATTTAGGAAAAGGATCTGCTACAAACTATTACTGAAGTTAACAAGAATCTCGTGTGCCTATTAAAAAAAAAAAGCCCCAGGAATCTCTTGTGCCAAAGGGGTCTGGATAGTACTTCCTTGACCTTCTCAACCAGAAGGTCTCGGGTTTAAATCTTGCTGTAGGCAATGTAGTTTTGGAGTGATGAATAATCTAAATCTTGCTGTAGGCAATGTAGTTTTGGAGTGATGAATAATCTCACTCTGTGGTAGTTTAAATACCCCAAGTCCAGTGGCGGACACACGATTCCTATTGCAAGCGGACCAAATCATATATATATGTCAGTTATCCTGTCAAGAATCCCAGACTGGAGGTTTTTGGGTGTTTTTAAGGGTTTAAAACATGTTTTTGCATGATTCGAACCGTCCAATATGTTTAAAACATGTTTTTAAGGGTCCTTGTGAGAAATCATCCAAAAACAATACCGGTAAGGACTTGATCCGAGCAGTTTTTCATAGTTTTAAATCTTGCTATAGGCAAGGTACGTAGTTTTGCAGTGATGGTTAATATCACTCAGTGGTGGTTTATATACCCCAAGTCCAGTGGCGGACACATAATTCCTATTGTGGGGGACCAAATCATATATTTATATATATAGGGAGAGCTTCTAGTCCGGGCTCCGGACTTCCGGATCTCCACGTTCCCGATAATTTTTTATGATCTGAACCGTCCAATGTGTTTCAAACGTGTTTTTAAAGGCCCTTGCGAGAAATCATCAAAAAAAAAAAAATACCTGGAAGGGCTTGATCCTAACAGTTTTTCACAAAACTGTAAATGTACAATTTTTGTGAAAAACTGCTCGAATCAAGGTCTTCTCAGTATTTTTTTTTTGATGATTTCACGCACGGCCCTTTAAAAACACGTTTTAAACACATTGGACGGTTCAGATTTTATAAAAACAATTTTTAAAACCTTCAAAACACCCAAAAGCTTAGCTAGCCGTATATATATATAGAGTACACTTCAAGTCCGGACTGGAAGAAAATTCGGACCATTCTTGTTTCGTCACTTTACGGACCAAATCTCGACAATCCGAACCGTTAGATGTGTTTAAAACGTATTTTTAAGGTCCAACGCAAGGATTCGTGAAAAAAAATAGCTCGGAAGGGGTTGATCCGAGCTGTTTTTGTTAAAAACGCTATAATTGCGAATCCTCGCGTTTTTAACAAAAACAGCGCGGATCAACCCCTTCCGAGCTGTTTTTTTTCACGAATCCTCGCGTTAGACCTTAAAAACACGTTTTAAACACATCTAACGGTTCGGATCGTCGAGATTTGGTCGGGAAAGCATTGGTCCGGATTTTATCCGGTCCGGACGTCCGGACCGGAAGTAAATTCTATATATATATATATATATATATAAATTAATATCATTATGATATATTAATAAAAGCAATTTTGAAGGGACATTTTTTATACTCCCTCCGTCCCATATTTGTTGTCCACTTTTACTATTCATTGTACCTCAAAAGATTGGTTATATTTTTCAATGTGTAATGTTGTATATATTCAATATGAATCTTGTTTGATAGTTATCGATGGGTACTATTAAACAAAATTTTCAAAATTGTAAAGCACATTATAAATTGAGAGATATAAGTAATTGAAAAATGGCACGCAAACCCGTAAATGGACAACAAATTCGGGACGGAGGGAGTAATTTTTACAAACAAAACCTCTATAGTTAAAATTTGGGATAATTAGGTGTGAGCGGGGACTAGATCCCCGCTCGACCCCCTTATGTCCGCCCCTGCCCACGTCCCTTTTCCCTTCCCCTAGATATAGATATAGACTATTATAATTTCTCCCACTATTTGATAAAGAAAAAATGAAAAAATAAAACAAGAATCTGTTGGCGAAATGTAGCTAGCACTGATACCTTGTTTTTTTTATTCAAACTGCCCCGAGAAGTAATTTGGTAGGTTTGCAATTTTAGGCAAGGAGAACTGGTAAACCACGTGACCCAGCTACCCAGTTTATTTAATTGTTTTTTCTGTTTTTTAATTAGGATTACCTGACAAAAATGTCTGCACATATATAAAAATCGATTTGAATAGAAAAATGAAACTGAATATTTTTCACCATATATTCTTTCTTTTCTGATTACCGAACCCCCCGCGAATTTGGCGTGGTAGATCCCACAAAGTTTTTTTTTTTGGTGAAAAGACAATATTACAAAGTATGCATGAACAGTCATGGGGTATTTAACCTCTACAGAGTCATCAGCTAATTGTTGCAACAAGAATAAAAGAGGTTCTGCTAAAGTGACGTAGCGAAAATTACATAAATTAAAGGAGTTCTTTGTGAGCATCTCAGCACTTCGGTCTGCTTCTTTTTTAACATGGCGGATAGTGCCTCTGCTATTCCCCAGAAGTCGCCTACATCACAAATAATAGAACTAAGAGGATGATTGAACTGATTAGAAATTAACGAAACAGCTTGCAATGCATCCATCTCTACTTCAAAGCCCGTTATAATATTGAGATCTACTGTCATTTTTACACCATCTCTGAGATGCCAGAATTCAGCTCCTAATTAAGGCTGAAGTTTGGCCGTTTTTTTGCCGAAAACCTTTCACCCAGTTCCCGTGCATGTCTCGTATCGTATCAGCCCCTAGTAGTTGCAAACTTGCAATGCCATCAGTGGCTCGTGCTCCATCCACATTCAGCTTGAGGCAGCCTAGATTTGGAGGAGCCCATCCAACATTTAAGGTTGTTGGATTGCCACGCTGACTGTTCAAATTTTTCCCAAGCATTTTTATTCAGACAACCACTTACTGACATATGGAGAATTTTCATTGTTAACCGAGTTAAAATGTCTCTTGTTCCGATTTAAGCACACCATAGGGAAAACAGTGCTCCAAGGTTGGCATGATGAGTGGAGTTTTTTGTTGTGACCATGAAGGGTCTTTCTGCTTTCAAATGTATAGTACAGACCAACTATTAGTAACAAATGAAGTGCAGAAATTAGAATAAAATTCACTCTGCTCCCATAAAAACATTTTATGTACATTATCGATGTAGAACACATAAGTTAAATTGAATATCATGAATATCGATTTGACCAAATCACCATTTTTTTAAGCTTTCACTGATGTTGGATCCTGATTTATATTTCATGAAAATAGTCTCAGTTCATGAATGAGATCGTGGTGCATACTATTATTTCTTCAAACGAGAGATCGAATAGAAGATCTTCACGTGACAAGCAGATATGTATAAAAAAAAAATAAATAAATAAAATAACTTCACATGAGAGCCTAGCAGCTGGATTTTAAAAATATTTTACTACAATTTTTAAATCCTATCCACATTCTATATTTCTTCCAACCCAACGGGATTCCTTTCCTCTCTATTGTTCTCTCCCATGGAAGATGGCCAGCACCCACTTCTATCATCCGTCGAGGATGAGTACCATAATCTACCCCACAGTTCACATATTCACGATTGTGTTAGTTACAACGAAGAAGATCACATTGGACCGAGTAAAGGAATCCAATTCTTTTTCAAGGAATTCTATGTGGAGTCAGAGAAGCTTTGGAATTTGGCCGCTCCGGCCATCCTCACTTCCGTTTGCCAATACTCACTAGGTGCCATTACTCAGGTCTTTGCTGGGCAGCTCGGAACTACCCAACTCGCTATGTTTTCGGTTGAGAACTCCATCATCGCTGGAATTGGTTATGGCATTATGGTACACACTTATAATTACTCTGGCCTCCCTCCCTATATTTCAAGTTGGTGTACATATTTCGGACACATACTTTGGCAGCCTGCAGATAAAATAGTATATTTGCTAATATGTTCCCACATTGAATTTGATATCTGCAATTGTGGAATTTTGACTAGTGTACTAGTTTCAAAGACAGAGAGTGTTACATATCACCAAGATGTTGTACTGATTCGTTTCTTCTCTTGCTAATTTGAGTCCCTCTTAGTGGGTCAATGTTTCCCTTTTCAGGTGGGCCTTATGTAGCCAGTAGTTGTTCAAAAATGTTAGGATCTAGGAAAACTTTCCCCGAAAATATCCAAGAAAGAGAAATGAATGGTTCAGATTCATGTACCTTACTAACCGTCGTAATTATTTCCTTGATCACTAAGTTCTCACTCTCATTTTCTTAGAGTATATTCAGTAGCCCCGAGGCACGTACTCATATGTGGTGGTGGTCCAGGCTCTTCTCATATTATATATTGTTGTGTGGTTCATACACTTAATTTGGGATACATCAACATGCTGGTGAAAAGCCTGAGGCACTGTGTCGTGGGTGTCCCAACTCCCAAGACCATTGAATTATTTTTCGCCATTTTGCGAATGATAATATTTATTAAAGTATTAAATATTCAAACCTTTAGACATGATTATATCTGTGCAATTGGGAAAAAAAATTCAATGCCGAGGGGTACCATGTGGTGCCCGCTCGCGCACATTCGGTAGTCAAAAAATGTAACGGACGGCCAGGATTAAAAGTTCCAGATGGATTTAAAAACAATGAAAAAAGAACAGGAAACGTGTGTTTTAATCCGAGCCATCCGTTGCAATTTTTGGACTGCTGAAGATGCGCGAGCGGGTACTACGCCATACCCACTCGGCACTGAAAAATTCCTCTGCAATTGGATATATAGATTATGGATAAGAGTTGGCAACTATACTTTCCCTATTTCTGTTCATTATGAATTTTATTCTCTTTACAGTGGGGCATGGGAAGTGCACTGGAAACGCTCTGCGGGATAGCATTCGGAGCAGGTCAGATCGAGATGCTTGGGATTTACATGTAAAGATCCTGGGTTATCCTCAACTGCACTGCTCTAATGCTAATGTTTCTCTACATTTTCGCAACACCATTCCTAAAACTTCTGGGCCAAACCGATTCAATATCAAAGGAAGCAGGGATTTTTGCATTGTGGATGATCCCACAACTTTTCGCCTACGCAATGAACTACCCACTTACAAAGTTTCTACAGGCACAAAACAAATTCATGGTGATGACTGTGATATCGGCAGTGACGTTGGTTTTCCATACCATCTTCAGTTGGCTTTTCATGCTGAAGTTGGGGTGGGGAATGGTGGGGGCAGCAGTGGTTCTGAATTTGTCGTGGTGGTTCATTGTGTTGGCAGAACTGGGTTATATTTTATGCGGGGCATGTGGCCGAGCGTGGAATGGATTTTCATGGATGGCATTCCAAAATCTTTGGGGGTTTCTGAAGCTGTCTCTTGCATCTTCCTTAATGCTCGCGTGAGTTTCCTTCAATTTTTTTCTATAAACATTATAGAAATGTACTTTGAGAATCAGAATCGAAAGTCCTCGATTCAAAATTCATTCTTGTTATGACCAATGAACCAAATATTACTTTATATTTCAGATTTCGTTTATAAGTAATTCTGAGATAGTTTTTCTATGATGGTTGAATGGAGTATAAAATTGAAAAAGAGTAGTGTTACTGTGTTAGCGACAAATAAGCATAGACTTCTATTTCTATAGTTACCCGGCTTACCAATTTATCAATTAACTAGAAGATTGACCCGGCTTACCATTTTAGTTTTAAGAGCGACGACGATTGCAACCTTTCTTGAACTAGTGAAGTCGACGATTGTCCCTCATGGTTGCTGGAAAAGCAGGTTAACCCTGGATCCTGTTCTTCTCTTGTTGGAACTTTCGCTTGCCTTTACTTGACTTGATTTGTCCCTCCTGGTTGTGCCCAGATATCTCCTTCCTCCTTGCCTCTTCGTTTAATAGGACATCCTTGACAATGCTCAAGTCAACTTCCCGTCGGGTGCAGAATTGCCTACCAATGTCTCTGAGCAAAAGAAGAGCCTGTGTCTAACTGTCCAAGAATGATTTTTCTTGCCCCACCTGAAGCAGAGTTTGGGGATAACCATTGACATTCCTTTTTTGGATGTGCAAACTATAAAATGTAAAATAACAAGTTCTTTAATACGCAAACTATAAAACGTACACGCAAACTATAAAACGTACGAAGGTTGAGAGTGAATGAATACACTGTACATTGTCAGTAGATTGGTTTCAATCTGTTGAATGAAAAACTCTTTATACTGTTTGTAGATTGATTTTAATCTCTTAAAATATGATTTTTTGGTCATGTTCAAATTTTAGTTGCGCCCAATCTATACTTAATAGGTATACGTCAAGTGTTAACATTTGAATTTATTTCTCCATAATTTTGCAGCTTGGAAACATGGTACGTCATGGTCATAGTTCTCTTTGCTGGATATTTGAAGAATGCTGAAGTTTCAGTGGATGCATCAGCAATATGGTGAGTCTATAGTTCTTGTCCTAACTGCAACTTAGTGGCCTCAACCATACATACCCTAGATGGAGTCTTCCATTTAGAAAATTTCCTTTTGAGTCCCCAGACTCCTTCATAAGGTAAATAATCCCTCCATCTGATATTTGTTGTCATGAATATTGGGATGTCCCAAAATTCTCTTTTACTTTGAAAAGTCAAACAAGGTGTCTTTTAAGGGAGAGAATAAGAGGTATAATTGGAAATTAATCAAACTTTTTAAGGAGACATGCATTCCCCTTAAAAAGTTGGATCACCTATAACAGAGAAGCAATATGGGTCGGAGGGAGTATTCTCTAAACGTCAAGGCATTAGGCTGGTGGCTTTGGCTTAAGATTTAGTCAGGGCCGGGCCCTGAGCTAAGCCGTGTAAGGCGGCTGACTTAAGCCCCCGAATGTTGGCCCAAAATTAGGGTCTCGGATAGGTACACTCAAGTACAGAATATATATTTAATTTATCACTTATATAACCAATGAACTCCCTAGCCAAGTGGAAAAGCTTAGTTTTTCTATCCAATAGGTACTAGGTTCAATTCTTGGGCCTTTTTTTTCCTTCTCTATACCAATATTTTTTCCCCTCTCAGAAACTAACACTTTCAAAGGGATATTTTTTTATTGGTGCAAAAAATAATATGACAAAAAACTAGTTTTATTTGAAACAACAAATAAAATCATGAAAAAAAAAATATAGTGCCAAGTAACTATCATTTTGAGGTTAGTGTTTTATTTTTATTTTTTTAAAGAGGCCCAGATTCACAAGTTCGTCTTAGGCCCCGAAAATCTTAGGGCCAGCCCTAGATTTAATGGTGTTTTTTCTTCTTTCTAACATCTCAAGTTTAATTCCCTTGGCCAGAAAATCTTGGAGCAACCTCAATTCCAAGCGTAAACGTGTGAAATGTAAATGAGAGGGAATGTATGGATTAGCCTAAATGCACAAAAGTTGGGGTCGGGACACCCTGCATTATCCAAAATAAAAAAATGAACAAATGATTTTTATGTTCGAAAAGTATGTATCAAGCATAAAGCTTATAATGTTAGACTAAATTCGATTGGGTAATTATCAGTAACCTCCCCTGAGGTTTTTGACACAGACACATACCTTCCCTGAGGTTTCTGAAATGACACTGACCTCCTCTGCTTTTGCTGACTATATCATGATTCCCCCTAGACCTTTTTCCGTTAGCATTCCGTTAAAGAACTAACAGAAATTGATGATGTCACATAACAAAGGAGTTTAAAGTCAAAATTGCTCTCATCTAATACTCCTACTACCAAACTATATTATCTTTACCAAAAATTTTGTCTCCCTTTTTAGTCTTCATCATTTACATAATTTTCTTCCTATTTCCTTATCTCTCTCTCTCTCTCTCCCTCTCTCTCTCTCTCTCTATATATATATATATATATATATATATGATCAACTTCCAATAAGGGCCCCTTATTGAACTTTTTCATGCGGACCTAGCCAATTTTCATGTTTCCGGACCTAATTTTGATGATCCAAACCGCTCAATGTTTTTAAAAAGTTTTTTTAAGGGCCCCCGCGAGAAATCATAAAAAAAAATACCCGGAAGGGCTTGATCCGATCAGTTTTGATAAAAATGCTATATATAACGTTTTTATCGAAAACAGATCGGATCAAGCCCTTCCAGGTATTTTTTTTTATGATTTCAAGCGGGGGCCCTTAAAAACATGTGATAAAAACATTGAGCGGTTTGAATCGTCAAAATTACCTCGGGAACACTGAGGTCCGCATGGTAAGTTCAATAAGGGGTCCTTATTGGAAGCTCCTTGTATATGTATATAATTAAACAATATACTTATATACTTACAATTAAATATGTATGCATGTGTTTAAAAGACTCTCTATTGCATAATTCTTTTTCCTTTCAATGTCTATGGTTTTTTTTTTTTTTTTGTACACTTTCATTTTCTACTTAATTTTTTTTACTTTAATCATTCAAAAAAGTTTTTTGGGGATAAATAACAGGACTTTCAAAAAGTTATAAAGCCCAACAATCCAAAAATAAAGTTTGTTGACACGAGTCTATTTAATATAAATTTGGCTTAGTAAATTTTATTGACACGAGTCTATAAAAATTTAATTTTATTTGATCATTTTGGTTGAGACAAACCGAAAAATAAAAAAAACATAATAAAAATTTGAAAAACAACAATTTTTGGTAGTTTTCTTGCTAAACTTAACGCCATCAGTGGAAAAGTAACGGCAAGGGATTATCTCGATATTGTCAGCAAAAGCAGGGGAGGTCAATGTCATTTCAAAAACCTGAGGGGAGGTATCTGTTTGTGTCAGAAACCTCAGGGGAGGTTACTGGTAATTACCCAATTCGATATGTTTAAAACTGACGCCCTTCAAAAGGTATTGAAAATAGCTTTAAACATTTGACGTCTGACATTTACAAAAGTTTGGAATTTAGTTTTTTGGAGAAAAGTTGAGTTCTGAAACCAATTAATGAATATTTTAGGGAATTATTTTTGGCACTCCACTTTTCTCTATTGACACTTTTTTTTTTGTCTCTATCCATAAAGTGCAAAGGTAAGTTTACCTAATAAAGACAAAAAAAGGGAGTGCCAATAGATAAAAGTGGAGTGCCAATATCAATTCCCATATTTTATCATAAATAGAGTTATAAATGGACACTTAGTGTTGATTTGAGTGGTTGAATATTGATGTCCACTAAAAGCACGTTTTAATTAAAAGAACAAAAATACCATCACGAATGTTGTGGGTAGCTAGTGTTTTGAAATATTAAATGGGTACAAGTATTTTTCGTATTCTTTTTCTTTTATGTATTATCTTGGTCATTTTCAGTCGTTAATTTCCCTACCATTTTCTTGCACTTCTGTTGTTTGTTTTCACATTGTAGCATAAATTGAGCTCCCATACTTGAATTTTTGCAGTGCAAACATTATGGGATGGACAATGAATATGGCAGGAATTGGATTAAATGCTGCGATAAGGTTTGATGCAGATACACAAACACTGTTCTAAGAATATCCTTAGATCATAAACCTAACAAAACTTCAACAACGAATTAAGCATACAGTTTGGGGGCGTTTGGGAGCCTCCTTTGTTTCGTTTTTTTTTTTTGCTTCTTTTTTTTTTTTCTTTTTTGGATTTTTGTAATATGGACACAAAGGAAAACGAATCTACGTACAAAGTATTTAGAAGAGGGTTGGCTTCTTGCCTTTTTTGGGGGTTGGTTGGGTGGCGTACGTCGGTGTGCCCGTGATCCTTTTAATCTTTGTAGCCTTTTCAAAGATTAATGAAATTTTTATGCCGATTAAAAAATATATGAGAAGGGTAGATAGGTCTTTCTATGTTGAACACAGAACGAGAAGTAAAAAAACTCATTATGGGATAAGGGGGCAAACACCTAAAAGCTTAAAATGAGAATTTAAAGCATTGAATTACACTGACATGGGAGCTTACTATGTATAGCTCTTGATGCAGTGTAAGGGTGTCAAATGAATTGGGTGCATCGCACCCTAGAGCTGCGAAGTTCTCAGCTGTGGTGGCTTTGGTGACTTCTTTTGTAATAGGTCTCTTCCTCGGACTTATTCTTATTGTCACGGCAAAGCAATATCCTTCCTGGTTTACCACCGATACCGAAGTCAAAGAGATTGTATACAAGCTCACCCCATTCTTAGGAGCTTCCATTGTTCTTTTCAACCTTCAACTTCCTCTAGCAGGCATGTATTTAACTCACTCAGTTCTTTGGCCTACCTATATATCATTTTTCAGTTTGATTTATTCAATAATTGATTCGTGAATTCATCATCTAAACAAAATTTCTTTGATTCATACTACAAATAGATTATATATAATATTTTGTCCTTTCTCTTTTTATTCTGTAGTATTTACTATATTGATTATTAGATAATATTAGTGCAGGGGTAGCCGTTGGGGCAGGATGGCAAGCTTATGTGGCATTTTTGAACTTGGGGTGCTACTATTTTGTTGGAATTCCTTTGTGCTTGCTTATGGCTTTAAAGTTCAACATGGGCATTCAGGTATATCTCCCCTTTCCTATAGAACCAATGTAAATTATACATGGACTAGTTAGACTTTTGCTGTTGTTTGAACAATTTTTTTCTTTTTTGAAATGGAAGATAGTTTTTATTAAACTCAAACAAGAATAAAAGAGATTATCACGGAAGTGGGAAAGACATCAAGGTAAAAGAAGCACATCCCAAGTAAATTGGCGCCCACTTCAAAACCAATCACATGCCAGCACTGCCTAACACCTAAAGATATATATTTATATATCCATGCCCAATATTGGCAAGAAGACAACCATGAGCAAAGAAAAAAGATTACAACGAAAAGATGTTACAAATAACAAACACAGAGTCTAGAGTTGTTTGTACCCTCCTTGATGCTTTCGAGGGCTACGAACAAGATCATTAATGGAATAAGAGTCGGGAACCAATTTTCTCGATCGAGTACACAACTTGAAAATGGATTCAATCCGCTCATCCCATAGAAGTTACATATTTTGAAAATGACCTCATTTCTTGATTTACAAATTATCCAAATTAGAGTCGCAATGGAATTGCATATAAATGTCTTTCACCTTTGTTAGCCCTCCTCCCATAGTTAAATACATTGGAATGGACACCTAACTCAATCAGTGATACCCATTCAACACCTAACCAATTCAAAATTTTAGACCAGACTAACCTTTCCTTCTGACAATGAAGCAAAAATTAATCAAATGATTCAATCCAACCCCCAAAGAACTTACACAATGCCTCCCCTTCTGCACTAATTTTCATCCTCTACAACAACTCTGCTGCTTTAATCCTTCCCAGGAATGCCAACCAACCAAAAATTTTGCACTTGGAGTTGCAATATTAGCTGCCCTAATTACCAATACCATGTAATTTTGAAACGAACACAATACGACAACGACTGGCGTGTAATTTTGAAAAGGAATTTGAAAAGTGCTTAATGCCCTAATTATTTCTCAAAATGCAACAAAACAGCTTGTTAGTGGCCTTGGTTGAATTTTCCCTTGAAGACGTTGGAGTCAATGATTTTTTCCCATACTCATGTCATTTGTTTATGCGAAGAACCATTCTTCAGAGAATATCTCACTGATCTCATCTTTTAACTGCCCCAAAATATTTTCAGGGAATTTGGTGGGGAATTCTGGTGGGATTAGTCCTACAAACCTGCATTATGATGTGGATGATATACCGAACAAATTGGAACAAGGAGGTATTTAGCAGCTCTCATAAACCTCCTCCCAAATCATAAGGCGAATTATTTTTGTTAAGTGAAAAATTTATTGAACAATTTTAATCTTGTGTGAAATGCAGGTTTCTTTTGCTGGAGACAGACTAAAACAATGGGGAGGGGAAGCAGATGAAAATCAACATTAAGTGGCGGGGGACAAAAGCATGTGGAGAAAGTTTACAAAGAAAATGAAGAAAGGTTATAGAAGACACAATCCGTCCAATAACTTATTTTACTTGATGAAACCAATTTAAAATCTCAAATAATTTTTTAACATGGAGAAAAAAATTAAAAATTATCACAAAAGTAATTTTGATTTTTAACATTTAAATTTATTTTTATAATGTACCTAAATTTGTAATGGAGGCAGGGTACATATAAAAAAAAACCGTCTAGTTGACCAGATGGCGACAACTCGAACAAGTGGGCAAAGGAAAGGCCAGGATTCAAAAAGCATGCCCACTCAATCACTTACGTGTAATACGATACCGTTTTGATGGATAATGGCAGGAAAGGTGAACGTGCCTTCCCAAGAAACTACGCATTATTCCGTCCAAAAGTTGTACCTTTGTCTTTTACTTCTCCAGTAAACAAAAAAACAAAGGAAATTAATGAAAGAGAAAAAGTCGGTCATGGTTGAAAGCACTATTCAGCGACATTGTTGGTGAAACACTATTTGATCTTTCATTTGATGTCCTGGGAGACCAAATTAAATACAAAATCTGTCTCTGAAATCTACAATTGAAAGTAGTGTCCAAATACCATCGAAGGAAATCAAGTCTTGAAATAGCATTCTCAAGCCTTCTTAAATCTTGGATTTAATCTTGGGTGAGGTTCTTGTTGTTGGCATCTTGCCAAGTCTTCTTCAAGTGTAGGCTAACACACGATTGGTTATACGTATCGATATCTGACTATAAAATAAAATGTTTAAATGAAGGATCTTATCAACAAGTCCTATGAGATGAATGATTTGGACCACTTCATTGTGAGTATAGTATTTTCAGAAAAAATTGCTAGTATCAATATGCATATTATACATGTCACAAGTAAATGGTATTAGAAGCAAGCTTAGCCTACATTGAAATAGAAAATGAGATTTCATATTTTGGAATCATTGCATTACTCACTTTATCGAAATTTTAAATCAAAGGAGTAAACACGAGAATTTGTACTTGTGATTACGAGCTACAAGAAAAACACATACGGCGACCAACTTGATTTTAGTAACCGATTGTAGCCCCTTCAGTGACAAAAGTTTTTTTTGCGGCCGTATGCAGTACTTTTGGCGACCAATCCAATTTTTGTCCCCTTATACAATTCCTTTGGCGTCTACATATGGACTTATCGCAGAATGTTTAGCGCCAAAAGATTATCCGGCGCAAAATGATTGGCGCAAGCAGAAACTTCTAGTTTTCTACGGGACAAAACATAGTCATATACTATATATATATATTTTTTAAAATTAATGATAATATATTTGGGCCGGGCCGGGCTGGGCTGGGCTAGGCTTTGAGTATTTTCCCAAACCCAACCCATTAACTAATCGGGCTTAAAATATCATCCCGGCCCAACCCAATGGGCCTAAATTTATATCCCAAACCCTAAAAAAATCGGGCTGGGATGGGCGGGCTACCGGGCCGGTGTGCACCCTTACTCATAACTGCCTCAATAAAGTGACCTGTTGAGGCATTTTACGTATTGAGGCACTACAACTTAGTGCCGCTTGTATCAATGCAACTAAAAGTGTAATGTGGCACTTTCAATGAGGCATTTTAAAGGGCCTCTACAGCTCTTTCTTGCAACACTTGTAGGTGTTGCATAGGATACTCCAATCACTTATAAATATCGCATAATCCACTTATTGAGGCAATTTCTGGAGCTGCAATAGAAAATTAGGCGCATCCATTTAACCTTGGTTAACAACTAATGAGGCATTTATAAGTGCCCCTCATTTGGCGTTGAATTTTAAATGCCTTGATAGGTTTGGTGTTGTGGCACTTAAAACTGCCCCAAACAAACTTTCTTGTTTAAAATAATAATCATGACCCGCTGGAGGTTAATTAGAGCTAAATTACCATTCAAACATGAGTTGCGCACCTAATGAGAACAATATATTACTCCGCAAGATTTCAATATAAAAAGGGGCATTATGCAGATCTAATGTCAGTACAGTATGTCTAGCTAAAACCGAAGAAAAGCAACCCTAAAACAAGCATTGAGATTACAAAGAAGTTTTGATAGTCGACATAAAAATGTCACTAGAACTTGTCTTAAGGAACATCTCAACACCATCAATAGCTCCTGAGAAGATCATCAAAGGCTTTAAACTTCACAAGAAAGGTGATTGAAACCAGTTAATAAACTTGAAGTGAACTCACAATCAGAATAGACATTAGACACAACATGTGAACATACGAGAAATATAAACTTACTCGTTTTAGACATACCGTAAACCACACCATGTCCAAACACGATCTCTTAACATGAATGCCAAAATGCTCCAAATCTGAATCTTCGCTTTCCACTAGTTTATTTGCTGCAAGTACAAAAAATGTGAGACACCAAGACATCCTCAAAGGACCCAAATATTGTCTCTTAACAAGCCCAATGTATTCTTCCATAGACACCACCATCAATGTAAATAATCCAGCTTAACAATGGTAGAAGAAATATGTCCACAACCCCACAAGATGGCAATTGAAGATAAACAAATTCTTGAAAATTTAAGACATAACATTTGTGAAGGTATTTCCTCAAAAGCATTTACCAGAAGCTGGGTAAAATTCTTGTATGAGAAAATACTTCTAAATGAACCATCAGTGCCATTGTATCTAGTCTATGGATAGGAGAAGAATTAACAATCAGCTATTTGTCTATGAATGGAACAAATATAGTCTAGCATTCCTACATTTGGACTACAAAAAAGTGAAGCAATGCAAGATACCCGCATTCATCTGGTTACTCATCCCTGGATAACATCTATTTTTACCCAGTACCGAATTGTTATCAATTAGGTACCTATTTCACACTTTTTTTCTGAATGGCGAAAATTATATTAATCACTGGAAATACAATGATCAAAAGGGGCAAGGATATAGCAAAACAACAGTGCCAAATCCAAGACCCAACCACGATTGGCAAGAAGCCAACCACGGCACCCACACGAAACACCTGAAGGGCAAAGCCCAAAACACCTAATGGCCTAGCCCAAAATCAAAAACAGTGAAGCCCAAATAAACTAGGGCATACCAAATACAAGCATTGAAGCCCAAAAGCAAAAGCCCAAACAAAAGGAAACCCTAACACCTGCTACATCCCCACAATCCAGAACCGGCAGACACCCACATCACCACCGCACCACCACCAGAACACCCAGCCGATCAACCACCCAACACCGTTAGGCCCAAACCAGACTCATCTAAAAATGAGAAACCGGCGGGTGAGGAGAGCCGGAAAGAAGCCCAGAGGCAGAGGCAACGACCCAAAGCCTCCAACGCCGTTAAGCATAAGCGGAATCACCCAACAATGAAACCCACGAAGGACCAACGATGCCGGCGAAACATGGATCAAGACATTGGAGAGGAAGGTGAAAGAAGCAGCAGGATAGAAGGGATCCAAGGGCCACCGCCGCTGCCGTCAAAGTGACAATTTGCACTTAGAGCTGGTGCATTAACTTTTCTTTGATTGTTTTCAATTATCTTTGGAAGTTTGTGTATATATCTATGAAAAAGGGTGCTTAAAAGAAGTCAAAAAGAAAATAATAAACTCAAGTTTTTGTATCGATATTCTCCCTTTGGAATCCAAAAAGAAAATAATACACTCAAACCTTACTGGGGGTTCCATCAGAACGGAATGCAGAAAATAGAATATCCCTCATGCCTAGAAAATCTCAAGTGAATGTGACGTTTACCTTTTCCCAACTATTTTCAGTGTCCTCTTGGCCGGAGCTTGCATCTGCTCCTCCATATGTTTACCGTTTCCACCACAGAAAGAACTCGAGATAAGCATAGTTGCCAAAGGTGTTTCATTATCATCGCCCCAGAAACTAATTTCTCACTCAAATGAACGAATATGAGATAACAAAAACTCAAAGGTACATTTGATTAGATCTATTTTCTTGGTAAAAAAGCAAGCCATCCCATGACTTTCCCGTGCCTTTCTTGCATAAATCAGCAAAAAGGTTAGGGCAAAATGAAAAGGTATAGAGGATGACAGAGAGAAATTTGGATTTGGGGGCAATCGTGAAGTTAGGGCAAAAGGAAAAGGCATCAGATGAGGGGAGAGACAGAGAGATTGGGTATATGGGCAATCTTGATCTGGGTTTTGGAACCAATCTTGCTTTTAGGGGCAAAACGAAAAATAACTTGAAATTTAACCCCCCCCCCCAAACGAGTACTAAATTTAAAACTTTTCGTCTCCCCGCCAATTTGGCAATTGTTTTTAGCGCTCAAAAATTATTTTATGGTGGGTTATTTTTCGCTAACGCTTTTTTTATTTTTTTTTGTCACTAGTTTTTTTTTGATAGGGATATGGCAACGCAAATGAGAAAGTCTAGCCACACAAACTAGACCGCGTGTGGGTCCCACTTAGGGGTTCTGCACGAATATAGCCGTTTATCATGTTTAGAATACGTTTTTATGTAGACTCATGAAAAATCGGCTCAATTCGACACCTTTAAGTGCTCGATCCAATCTCTTGGTGTTTTATCCAATGTTTCGAGTTATCAAAAATAGGAAGTGTGGATCAAGCACTTTGAGGTGTCGGATTGAGCCTTATTTTTCACGATTCTATTGAAAAATTGTATTCTAAATATGATCAACGGCTTGGATCATCCTTGTGAAACCCAAAAGTGGGCCCACACGCGATCTGTTTGGCTAGACTTTCTCGATGCAAATTGACACATTTTGAGACGGGGTGTATTGCTGTCACACTAAATTAGCTTTCTGCAATGGCAATCTCTTCTGACACGATTGACACAAAACACATTTTTCTTGTAGTGTACCAGTCCCATCATTTTCACCAAAATTAGAGATAATCGGATATGAAAGATGTAAAGACCCGTAAATTCATATTTTATTTTTCATAAATAGCATTGGGCTAATGTGTGGAATTCCATAAAATAATAAAAATGGTTAAGTGTTGGAGGATTATATGTGATGGGTGATATAGGGGTTGATTTGGTTTACACATGCCATATATGGGTTTTTAGTGTAATTTTTGAAATTCTTTTAAATTATGTGGTGTGGATGAGTTTAAGTGTGTGTGGTGTGTATTGAGAGAGGTATATCACCTCCCTCCTCCTCCCCCAAACCAGCCGGCCATGTCTCTCTCTCTCCTCCATAGCGTCTCAAGCTTTGTCCTCCACCAAACCAAGGAAAATCTCACCCTCCAAACCTAGTCCCTTCACAAAACATTCCTAAAATCTCGAGATCTACGCGTTGGTGCTTTCGTTTCACCCCGGTGTTTGAAGAATTTTGGTTGGTGCTTGGAGCTAAAGCTAGGGTTCTCATTTGGAGGTATTTTCTAGTCAAAATCCCAAGAGGTAGGGAAATTTCTATCCTTACTAAGTATTCTCAAGTGCTTGTGTGTGGATTATACTCCAATTTGATCTATCCCTTTGATTTTGCTTGAAAACCCATTTCTAGTCATTTTGATTGGGGTCTGTGTTTGATCTTGCTCTTAAATGAATTTCCCCATGAACTTGTTGTTAAGTAGTCATAATGTTGCCTATTGTGATGGAAATTTACGTGGATTGTGTTGTTTTGGACTCACACGAAAACACCAAAAAAAGCTGTCAAAAATTTGCTCATAAGGGGTTGGATATCGATACCAAAAGGCTGGGTATCGATACCCAGTGGGCTATTCAAATTTTACATTAGTGGTATCGATGCCCCCACTCTGGGTATCGATACCCAAGGCCATTTTTGCCCAAAATTCTATTTTTGTGGTCCTCTTTGATTCTTTCAGGCATTTGCTTGGTATAACCACTCCGGAACCCTGTTTCTTGTTCCAATACGTGTTCCGAACTTAACTATACAATCAACGACTTCGTTTACAGACTGGATAGCGTTTTGAAAGTTCTTTAAATTTTTTTTGAAAGGCAAAAATAATAATTTTATTAATCTTTAGAGTCGTACAAAGATTAAAAGGACAAGGAGAGAAAGGCATCACAACCAATGGAGGCATCCCAACAAAATTGGCACCCCTTCAATGGACAATCATATGCCACTCCATGACCAAATAGTTTGCAAGATTCCAACTAAAAAGAGATCGAAATCCTCAAGAAGGACAGGCCCTTCGGCGGGAAAAAGAAAACGAGATCGACTGAGAACAAGGTAAGAGAATCCCCTCTAATATCAACTGAGGACAAACACCCTCAAGTTGTTACAATGAGACCTACCAAATTTTTAACACAAACAAGAAAAATAAGAATAAGAGCTCACAGTGAGAATTCAATCATAGTCCTCGTGATCCACCAAGAAGCTTGACCATATCATGGCAGCTTAGCACCAGCATGAGATGGCAGCAAGAATAATGATTTCTTCCAATTCCTTCCAATTGCAGCAAAATAGAGAACCAAAACAAAACAAAGAGGACCAAACCCCCAACCAAAGCTACAATGCTTCCAGGATGCTTGAGAGTCTGAATATAAAATCATCCACTGTGTATCTATGACCCCCTTCTTTTGTTTTGACCCAAAGAGCTACTCTTACTTTTATAAGCTCTGTGATTTCCTCCCAGTTTAGAATTACATTTTCAAAAACCAAAGCATTCCTCTTAGTCCAAATGGTTCACATAATTGCAAGGGGTATGCAATCCCAGATTAACTTCTTTGCAGGCTTAAGATTCCAATTTTTCCACCAGATAAGTAAGTCCACCATTGATTTTGGAGCCACCCATTGGACTCCCCACCACTCCAAAAGCTTTGACCAAATACTCCATACAGGAAAGCAATGAAGAAGAAGATGATCCAAGGTTTCTAAATCTGAGTTGCATAACTTACAAACAGCATGGTCCTCATTTTGAATGAATCCAATGTTAAGCAAATATGCAGCTGTCTTGACTCTGCCGAGATGAACTAACCACCCAAAACATTGCACTTTGTAGGGAGCAACATTCCTCCATATTAAATCATAAGCTACCACAGAGATGGTAGCTTGGGGTCTTACAAGATCATATATAGATTTAACGGTGAACCTGTTTGAACTACTTCCATTCCACATTAGCATATCCTTTGCTCAAACATTTATTGCAACCCCTGATCCATCCAGAATTTGATGAAGCTCAGTAACCAACACCTCATCCCAATCATATAATCTCCTTCTAAATTGAATATCCCACTGATTTGAAATAGATTTTCTTTCTAAGACTTGGCTAAGCAACTCATCCTCTACTCTAACAATCCTGAATAAAGGGGGAAAAATATCAGCCAAACAAATATTCCCAATCCAAACATCCTTCTAGAACAGAATGTTGCGCCCATCCCCCACCTTTAACAAGATGTTTTCAAGAAAAATAGAATGCATCTCCGAGTTTCTATCTTCAATCTGCATGATGTCTTTCCAAATGATGGAAACTTTCCTATGAATCTGCATCTTTGGAACCCAGTTGCATTCCACCATGTTGTATTTTGCCTTTATGACACTTCTCCATAGTGCCTCCTTTTCCATTCCAAATCTCCACCACCATTTAATCAAGAGAGCGTCATTCATGTCCTTGATACTTCTGATGCCTAGCCCCCCACACTCTTTTTTTTTAGTTATCTTTGCCCAGGCAACCATATGCAACATCTTCTTAAGTTCAAATCCACCCCATAGAAAATTTGCTTGTATGGATTCAATACACTTAATTACACCTTCAGGCATCTTAAAAAGAGACATGTAAAAGACAGAGAGACTGCAAAGGACAGTTTTGATAAGCACAATTCTACCTCCAAAGGACAGATACCTTCTCTTCCAAGTGGCTAATCTGGATCTGACTTTGTCAATGACTGGTTTCCAAGTTGATTTCCGTTTGGGACTAGGACCCAGTGGCATCCCAAGGTACTTTACAGGCAGCTTCTGAGATTGGCGGTTGAAAACTTGAGTCAAAGCTTATAACTCCAAATCTGGAACCCCCACTCCACAAATAATGGTCTTGTGATAGTTTATTTTCAATCCAGACACCCCTTCAAATTCTTTCAATAACACCTTAACTAATAGGACTTCCACTAAATTTGTCTTGCAAAGAACAAGCGTATCATCTGCAAATTGTAGATGAGTAATATTTGGGCCCCCAAAGCCCATCTCCAGACCGGAGAGAGAGCCATGTGTAACTGCATCTTTAAATAGCCAATTGAGCCCCTCAGCTGCAATTATGAATAGAAAGGGTGATAAAGGATCGCCTTGTCTAACCCCTTTTTGCATTTGAAAGTCTTTGGAGGGTGTACCATTGACTAAAATTGAAATCCATGAGGAGTATAAACATTCTTTAATCCAAAGGATCCATTTGTGTGGGAAACCCATGTTCATCATCATCTCCAGAATATAGTTCCAATTTACCTTGTCAAAGGCCTTTTCAAAGTCCAATTTGATAATCAACCCCTGTTTTCTGTTCTTTTTCCAGTAATCTACAATCTCATTACCAATGAGGATTCCATCTTGTATATTCTTCCCATCAGAAAAAGCTGACTGGACTTCTCCAATAATCACTGGTATTGTTTCCTTTATTCTTGCAGCCAGGACTTTTGAGAGAATCTTGTACATACTTCCAATGAGACTAATTGGTCTGAAATTTGCAAGGCCCACTGGATTATCAATTTTTGGAACCAGTCTTTTTGGGTTCTGTATTGTGTGGGGATCTTGGGTGCTCTTTAGTTTTTTCATGGTTATCTGTGGTTTATTGGGTGTCTCTGTGTTTCGCTTTTCTTTTGTATCTGGGCCGGTTGATGTCTTCTTTCTGCTCAGTTGTCTTTGGGGTTGTGCGTCTGTTATTTTGTTTGGTTGTGGTAATGGGACTGAGCAAATTACTCTACTTTTGGCTAATCTTGGTTGGATTGGGATTATGGATCAGGATGTACTTGTTTTTATTTTTGGGGTTTGTGTTTTGGGTCTTGTTGAGTCTGGTTTTTGGGTTGTGTGTTGGGGTCTTTTTGTGTCCAGCCCTTTGGTGTCCATCTCTGGTTCTGCTTTTGCTACTAATACTAAGGATTCTTGTGTTAAGACTCTGTTTGATTCTTGCAATTGCCCCTACGGATTCCTACTGCTGTTGGTTCTTTTTTTCAGAAAATCTTTGGAATGGGTTCATTTTCAAGATGCTACCATGTTTTGCCAACTTTAAGCCTCTCAAATTCAAATTGAAGGAGTATCAGGTTCAACATTACTTAATCCTTGTTGCTTCTCTGGAATGGATACCAAATTGCCTCTTCTCCATTGTTGACACTTGCTGCTTTTGGGGTCTTTTGGTTTACTGAATTGGATCAAATCTGAAATGAAGAAAGGCTTGATTTAGGAGAATTTTGTTGCTTTGTGTATTGTAATAGCCCATGATTCAGACTAGTCTTGGGGTTTCTCTCTTTTTTTTCGTGTTTTTCTTCTGTGCTTGGTTGATCTCTCTTCAACCTTGCTTCCTCTCGGTCGAATGGCAGATGATTGTCAAGTGTGTAGGGGCCAACCACGTTGGGATGTTACACTCTTGTTGTGATGCCTTTTTTTCTCGTCCTTTTAATCTCTTGTATCTTTACATTTGATTAATAAAATTCTTTTGCTGTTCAAAAAAAGGTAGAAGACTAGAACGTATAGAATTATTAAAAGGCAATTATGGAGTCAATTTTCGTTATGCTTCATCCGAATCGTTAGGATTTCATGTCTTACCACTTCCATCGTTTTTACTGAAATAAGAGAGGATCGCAATTCGGTGACTACAGGATCGGAGGACGATTATTGCATTCTGGGACATGAAAGTCTAATAATACACCACCCAAGCCGCGATTGAGGTCTTTTTTTGCGATCGCAATCGTCCATCTTTTACGCAATATGAATTATTTTGTTCATACAAAAAATGAAATTAATCGAGTTTCATTAGGCACTTGATTAGAAAAAAATGTCGATAGATTTTGCCTTAAGTTTGAAGATGCCAAATTAAGTGAGGTATAAGTACCACAGTGTAATTAGTAAGTTTGAAGAAAGTGTCCTATTATAGCTTTTCTTTGAAGAACCTACAAGTGCCTTAACAGACTGCCAAAAAAATAATTGAACATTCAATTCTTTAATTTAGCCGGCTACAGAAACAACGAAGAGAAAAAAATTAATAGCAAAACGACGTAGTATTATGCCTTCAAGAAAGTGCCTTATCATATCCAGTTTTTAGAGGCACTAACAATTGCCCTATCAAATTTCCTACAAATACATTAAAAATATATAAAACCTGGGCTTAAATTCGATTGATGGGGCACTTGGGAAGGTAGTGTCTCATTAGTAACTTCACATGCGGCGCATTTTGTTAAAAGTGTGTGTATGGTTTGGTTTATTCTAGAATCGCCACGTGGCACATGATATTAAAATATTATTTATCTAGTATGAACTTTTTGTGACAAAATATTAGTCACCGAATGCAAAACCTTAGGCGACAAAATGTTTTTGTCACATTTTGTCGCAGTATGCCTTACCTTTGGCGACGAACCTGATTTTAGTCAGCAAATACATTCCCAGATGAGATATTGGCGACAAACAGGGTGACTAAAATTTTGGTCGCCAAAATATTAAGGCGACTAAAAACAACCCTTTGATGACAAACTTTTTAGTCGCGGAAAGCGAATTTTCCATCTCACAAGTAAATGGTATTAGACGCATACTTAGCCTGCATTGAAATAATAAAACCAGATTTTATATTTTGGAATCATTGCATTAAACTCTCTTTATCGCATCTTTAAATCAAAGGAATAAACACGAAAATTTGTACTTGTGATTACGCGCGCTCCATTTGTTTTGGGTGGAAAATATTTCTTAGAAACTATTTTCCGTGGAAAATATTTGTCAGTGTTTGATACAATGAAAAAAGAAAGTCGTACTTTAAACATTTTACAAAGTCAATGGCAAATGAAAAATTTAGGCTGGATATTGATTTTCGGATATGTCGGAAAACAATTACGGCAATCTAGTTCTCTCACCTCGACGAACATTTTAGTCCTTAAACATTTTCCGGGTAAGAGTTAGTCCTTACATTTTGTTTATATATTTATGTTTTAACCCGTAACATGTTAGGAGAATTTTATTCTTCCGATTGTTTCCCGAGATCAACTGATCAAGGGTTCCCTTTCCCAATCTCTTTCCATCCATTGTACGTACCCACCCAATGTTCTAATTACCCAACAGAATTAAAATCACCATAATGTTACTTGCTCATAGTATGCTCTTTCTTCTATTAGAAAACCTATATACCCAATGTTGAAGACTAGAACTACCTATTCTCTTCTTGCTAAGTAGTCCTTGTAAAGAAAGCTGAGGACATGCAGGACAGTGATAATTGCGTAGAGTGTTGGTTTTTTTTTTTTTTTTGGTCTCTTTTCCGCACCGACACACTGCTGGTTAACCTCTCATTTTCATTTGATCCTGGCTATAATTTTCTGATCTCATTCAGATTAGTTATATGTTCGAGTAAAACATGATGGGAAATGAGATATTAATTTCACACGCAAAACTCACAATTACTACTTTTAATATACTTCACCACCGACACATATTACATAATCTCTCACTCTCTTTTACCCAATACTCTCTCTCACATTACTGGTGGGAGAAACTCCCGAGGGGTCCTATCTTTCTCCTCTCTATTTCCCACACACTAAAGCTACACACCTCGTAAACTTATGGAACCAGCTCCACTAAAGTTTGACTCCTCTCCAGTCCCCTCATACTGGTCCACAATATCGACCGGAACCGTTCACATTATAGATCTCACTGAGTACTTCGACCGTGCCAAAAATCATGTTCATCGATCATGTTAATCGGTTGTCGATTGATCGACACACATTTATATTGAAAAAACACGCAAAAGTGGGTTCAAATCTATTGTGCATGATATTTTTTAAATAGAAATGTGTGACGATCATTGTTGTAGACCCAGTATAAGCCCATAAAATCCTAAACTAAAGAGAACTGGAGCGAAGTCATAGTGGAGCTGGTTCCTAAATTTGTAGGATAAAACGAACAAGGGCTAATTGTCCGACAGTGGGATTTAGGGCAAATAATTGCCGTTTCATGAGACAGTTATCAGGAATTACTCCCACCATGAAAAGGAAAAAAATAATTGCACATACATGAGACCGCAAATCTTGTTGACAGAAATACCCATCTCCCAAAATATTCTCCAAAAACCACCCTTCATTTAACCTCCCTTACCACATTAACGTATCTAAAACCAAAACCCTCTTTCTTCCTCACTGACGGCAGCAGGCATTTGCATGCACAAGTAGAAACGTAAAAATGGATCCAGAAGTAGCCCTAGGGCTTGTAAAACACAGTGCCTCTCCTTCTACTCGACGTTCCTCAGTACACCCTCGTCGGAATCGACACTCAGGTTAGAAAATCACTGCAGTCCCTTAATCCACCTGGAAAAAAAAATAAACTTAACAGTATTTGCTTTTCTTTTCCAATTTTGAGGAGCCGTGACTATTGATTTTTGGTACTGCATATGTTCTCTGTTGGACCTGCTTTCATGCAAGGGCATCAAAATGATCTCTCCTGGCCCTCATTTCATCTACTACAGCTCTTCAAACACGGGTATTAAATACGAGAGGTTTTTGAAGAAAATCTTGAACACTAGATGTGTTTGAGAAGTGAAGAGAAATACTATGACGAATGGTGAAACAAACTAGGACGAATGGTGCAATGGTTAGAAAATATTTCCAAAAAGTGTGATTAACCACACACTGCAACACCATTTGGACCAACTTCGGTGCAATGAATTTCTTTAAGAATGCAATATTTAATCATGTAGGGTGCAACAAACTATAACGAAGGGTGCAACAAACTAGGATGAATGGTGCAACGGTGACAATATCTTTCCAAAAAGTGTGACTTAACCACACACTGCAACACCATTTAGACCAACTCGGGTGCAATGAATTTCTTCAAGAGTCAATATTTAATCATGTAAGGTGCAACAAACTATAACGAAGGGTGCAACAAACTAGGACTATGACAATATCTTTCCAAAAAAGTGACTTGACCACACACTGCATCATTTGAACCAACTAGGGTGCAATGAATTTGTTGATGAGTGCAATAGTTAATAATTTAGGGTGCAACAAACTAGGACGAATGGTGCAATGATGAGAACATTTTTCCAAAAAATGTGACTAGAGTGAATTAAGATATCCAACTTTTTACTTGTAAAAAAATAACCATGGCTCCTTTAACCAAACTTTTTATGAAAAAAATAATCAATGCGTGTGCAAGTCGAACATTGGCAAAAAAATATGAACAAAAGCACGCAGCTTATCGTTTAATCATGTGTGGATCGTATTATATTTTGTTTTTGTTTTTTTGATCGGCTATCGTATTATATATTTTTACCTAAATAATCCTTATGAGGTTTTTTTTTAATCAATTTTTGGCCATATAAATTGATGTTTTATGTTTTCTTAGTTAGGTAAGTAACGACTAAGAAAGGATTCGAGGGAGACAGAGAAAAAGAAAAAAAAACCATTTTTTTCTTTTTTTTTTATTGAACTTTCCATAAGTTAAATCAATTTTATTTTTTTTGTCGTTTGGGAAATTCGGAGCAAGTTAAAGGAAAAAAGAAAAAAAGAGAAAGGGGTCGACAGAGAGAGATTAGCTCATTGATGAAAAATAAAATTGTGGGAAGATGGGGATTTTTAAATAAATTTAAAGAGTTTTATTAAGAGAGCACCTTAAAATGTTATGAAAATAAAGTACCCACAAACGCAATCACTGAAAAAATGGAATAAAAATTAGGTAACGACAAACGCAATGACAAAAACATGGGGATGAAAATTAGGTACCTACAAACGCAATCAAAGAAAATTTGGGATGTGAAATTAACTGTAAATGAGTGTGTTATGTGAAACTTAATTACATAACAGAAAAATTGAAATAAAAATTAGGTACCCACAAACCCAATCACCGAAAATTGGGATGTGAAATTAACTGTAGATAAGGGTTTTATGTGAAATTTACATAAAAGAAAATTTGAACTAAAAATTAGGTACCCACAAACGCAATCACTGAAAAATATGTAGATGAGTGTTATGTGAAACTTACATAAATAAATAATGTGTATGTTGAATTTGCAGTCTCACACTAAAATGAGGAAGAACACGGTTGAAATATTCTCGAATTCCCCAAGCAGACTCACTCTATATGGAGACCTTTAGTGTGTAAGACTAACGTGATAACCACTACACCACAGCAACATTTAAAGGGAACGAAAATGGTTGAAACTGTATTCCCAAAGCATTGCATGCCAGGTGTTTGTAATCCAATTGGCCATGGCGGGGACTGTTTGTTTGCAAGAATGGGGAGTCTGGAACGGAGAAGAGGAGAAACAAAGGAGTTGGGGGTTTTTGACAGGTGGAGCTGATGGTGTAATTTCCAGGGAAACGTGGGTAGGCAGTTGGGTTAAGGGTAATTTGACACCCCTGCTGATCGTGTCGTACCGTACCAAAAATATATTTATAATTATTTAGAATTAACTACTACTCAGAAGAATAGTGGCTAAGTCCGAGTGTCGATCCACGGAGACAGTCTGGCTAAGTTACGCTAGCTTCGATTAATTTCTAATTTAATTCGAGAAAAGAGATTTTGATTTG
>JAXBDA010004542.1:0-28466 GCA_036023075.1 Gaultheria prostrata | reverse complement strand
ACCTACAGGTCCTGGCAGTTGCCATGCGTAGCCCAGTGGTACAGGTTCGTCCCTGAGAAATTCATTCTTGCGAGGCGGCTGACGGCTGGATTAAGTACATAACTTACACCTTCCGTCGGGGCTCCCGAGGTACGGGCAAGCAAGGGGGGAGTAAATCACAGTTTGATCACAGTCCTTAGTGGTTAACCGGGAGGAAAGTTCTCTAGGTTGAGAACTTAGATGAACATGTAGGTTAATGGCTAGTAATGAAATCAGCTATGTGTTTAATTTTCCGCTTTACGATTTATTTCCTGCTTGTTCCTTTAATTACTGCTTTTCAATTATATATGTTGTACTGGTATGTTAAGCAAGGGTTGGTGGGTAAGAGTTAGCTATTGAGTGATTTATCGCTCACGGTGTTACACTTTGTGTGACCCTGGTATAATACCATGATGTTGCTTCGCGACTCGGACGTATTATGCCAAACTACGACCACGCAGGTACTGTTGGAGTCGAGGGAGACAGTTATTACGGAGCCGAGGATTTTTCGGCACACCAGGCTCAGGAGGAGCAGTGGAATCCAGAATTAAACCTTAATCTGTAGAACCCACCCCTTTATGTTAATGTTGGATTTGTAATATTAAATTCTCAAACCGTACTAAGTATTTTGTAATGGGTTGCACGTCACATTTTCCAACGTGCACTCTGATGGAAACTCGTTTTATTAAATTAATCCTAATTAGTTATCTTAATTAATGCTTCCGAAAATCGGGGCGTTACATTCAATGTCTAAGATGACAGTTTAATACAAAACTGACATTAAAAGTGCTCAACTTAAATTTTTTCGAAAATATTGTATAAATATTTTTGTTGGTCTTTTGTTAACAACAAGTGTGCTAGATCAGTTGGTATCACGCGCGCGCAAGAAATTCAAGGTCTTGAGTTCGAGTCCTGGGGCAAGAAAATATTTGCTCGCCACACAAGGTGCTACGTAGGTGCCACACAAGGGCCACAGGGGCGCCACATGAGCTCCACTGGGCGGCCATGCGAGAGCCATGTGTTCGAACTAGAATTTTTTTTTTTTTTTTGAAATGGAGGATAGATAAGATGACAGGTTTATCTTATATGTTTCAATGACATTTTCCTACTGTCATAACAAATCTAGACTTTTAATGTCACCTCCAAAGATGACACTTTTAAAAGTGTCATCTTTTGTGTTTAATGACACTTTTTGACTGTCAGGGTTTAAGGTTTTTGTGGTTGTGAAGTCTTTGACAGTTTTCAATCAAAGGGTCCGGTGATGCACTAAACGTATAGGCTTAAATTATCAAAAATTCCCTCACATTTTCTCAATATTACACAAATCACTACTGCTAACAAAGTATAGTGCAGTAAACATTTAGTCTAAAATTATCATGGAAAATGTTTACATATTCCCAGTGCGCTTATGTTAAGGTTGAAAAACTTTGTTGAAATGTGTGAAAAATATTAAAGTAGGTGTAAATATATTGAAAGATGAAAAAGCCACTGGAGTGCGTATTTTGTGTGTGTGTTTTTATTGTGTGCCTAGAGGGCAGACGTTAGCAAAACCGTTTGTTGTATTAGTTTGTTAGTATTTTTGTTGTTGTAAATTTCTACACAATGAATTCAAGTAAGTTCTATTTAATTGGTTGCATTTTATCTTTAAAAATATTAGGCTAAATTAGTTGCTAGGTTTAGAATGGAATTAATTTCATAAATACCTATTTCATTTATGTGATTTAATATCTCCAAAGTATATTTTCATTTGATAAAAGTTCTAGCCTATTTTTCACTAAAATAAAAAAAAATTACTTTCACTGTGTTTTGTTGGATTTAATTTATGATTTGTTCAAAGTAAATATAAGTTTTGTTTTCATGGATTCAGTGAATGTTTTGATTTCATACTTTTGTTTGACAAAAGAAGAACTATTTTTCTAAAGTTACTAAAAGAGGGTTGTCCAAGAATATTTTTCACAATAAAAGAGGTTAGCCTCCAACTTATTGTGCAGAGAAAATGTAGAATTAAGAAGCATAAATATTATAGGTTAATGGGTAAAAGTAGATGACAATTTTGAAAAGTGAATGTAAAAATTTATATGCAAGATGTAAAGTACAGATAAAAGTTGATGTGAAAGAAGTAATAATGACATTTCTTTAATAAGTTGGATTTACGAAGCAACACGCTTAAAAATGGACGGAAGGAATAGTTACTATAAAAATATAAGATGTATAAAATAATTACAAAAATTTAATACGTTATAATTAGGATATTTATTTTATTAAAAAATCAATTAGAAGAATAATAAACAAAAATGACTTGATTGTGTAGTTCATTTACTATGCAAGGGAATTTTAGTCAATTAACAATACAAACTTAATGGATAGGGGGAATCTAGACAATAGTTTGTAAAGTAAGACATGTAAGTGTAATTTTTAGAATCTCAGAGGAGGTTTCTGTATTTGTCAGAAACCTCCGGAAAGGTCGGTGAAATTTACTCTCTTTTTTAAGTTTAATTGAGTTATTCAACCACGTCATATAAGTTCCTATGGGTTAAACCTCGTTCTTGTTAAGCTATACTTCGGTACGATTTGTGCACTTGGTAGAATTAAAATTTCACAACACCACACGAGAGAGAGGGAGAGATTTTGTTTACTAAAGGGGCAATTTCTCAAAGCAAGTCACTTGTCTTTTTGGGTTTTGTCTTTATTAAAAGAATTCATATTTGTTAGTTTTGTGTCAAAGTTTTGTGTATTATTGATTCGTATCGACGAGTTTAAGTGCCATATAGAGATGGAGCTAACTATCAATCTTTTGTAGAGAAATCCTATAACGGCTCGAAAATCAGGTACGTTAAGAAATGAATTTATAATTTTTTTAGCAAAATGTTAACTTCATTAAATATTAAAAGTCTAAATATGAAATGGGAACGACAAAAGGATTTTATCAATCTATTACAACTGAAATTGTCGAAAAATAATATTGTCGGGAAACTTAAAATTCAATAAATGTTTAATATATTGAAAACAGAGCCATCTAGATAATCGATCCACTAGTAGTGTCATGGCTTTGACAGGTCATCTACATTATGCTGCTTCACCGCCTCGTACTTCGCAAATAATGTTGTCTGAAAAAACAGTATTTCTTTCACAAGTAAAGACGTCACTAAAACCTTAAATTCAACAGCAAATTAAATTATTTTGCCTACGAAAACAATTGCGACACTAAGCCGTAGCTGAAAGAGCGTTGGTTTTTTTTTCTAACACAAAACTGAGTGTGTCGGTGACTATGTGAGGTTTAGCACTACTCTTGGTGTTGGTAAAAGGGTTTTAAATGTTGCGATTTATCAAAATAAATTAGGTTCGTGTATTGTGTGTTTTATTAAAACCTTCTTTGTTCTTTGAGAAAGCTTCTTTAGAGTTTTGGGATTATCCCACATTGCTTTGATGGGAAAAGGTTAAATGGCATATAGGGGTATATGGGAGCACGTCTACTAATTAAGTTCAAGCTATTAGCTTAGCGCTAGCTAGAGTGGCTTGGCTCCTACCGTGCTGGAGATGGTAAAACCTAATTACTCATACGGCACAAGCAGATTACATGCTCAGCATAGACCCCATGTGAGGACGGACTAGCACAGTGGGGTGCCCCAGACCCTAACTGAACAGGTAAGGCCATGCACAAGGCCAGTATATACCAAGTGAAGGTATATCAGCACGACTCAATGACTTAGGGATATCCAAAGGAATAGATGAGCTATGTTGGCCACAAATATGACCAGAACCATGTCGTATGACGAATTCCAACACCACGAAAGGGTGCAGGACCTAGAGCCGAGCTACCAATAGCTCAGCACCATGCTTTGTACTCTTACAAGGGCAAACCTAACAAGCGTGATTGTTCGGCCATACTGCCTTAAAGAGAATAAGGCGGCGGGCCTTTCTAGAAGGATCTAGAAATAGCCTATTACGAGATGCAGGAATATTCCTTCATATAAGGGAATGACGTGAGCATTCCATATCAACTAAGGAATGCAAAATCCTAGTAAGGAACTAATTGCACAGATATATAGGAAGGAGTCCTCTATGGAAAGGAATCCTAGCATAAGGCAAGATCTAGTGCACGAAGTATGGCTATACCTAGTGGGACGAATCCCATTAAGAAAGGGCTTCCTAACGGGATAAGGAAACTAGGGCAATGAGAGGCCTTGATCAACAAGTAACATACGTCTATAAATAAGGAGTCGATGCAATGAAAAAAGGTACGCTGTAACTCCTAGTTATACCCATTGTGTCTTTGGCTTAAGTGAGTAATCCAGTACTAACTTAAGCATCAGAGGGCCTTTGCCGACAAGAGGCAAATGTGCTCTAACTGTTCGTTCATCTTGCAGATTAGGGTTTAGGCAAGGAAGCACGTGTTTGATCTTTCTTAAAAAGTAATATACGTGGATTTAATTGCATCCACAGGTGCTTCGCATCTGACCGGCGAGGCCGGTGCTTCGCACCCATGGTTCACCCACCATGCATACTCCCGTTGCGCGTGCATGAGCGTGGCAATGGGCTATTGGTGCTTTGATTGCAGGCGGTTATGGCACTGGCTACAGATGAATGGGTGCGATCCCATGCGATTTGGTGCATCTGGGTCTATAAGTAGAGCCCACGTAGACATTTGGTACACACAGAAAATTGAAAATTCTCCCATGCCTAATCTCATTAGTCGCTTTCTTGTATTGTTAATCCGTTACTCTATAGAAACATAATTAACAGACCCTTGGTTCGTTTGATTCTATTTTTTGGCTCGCTATTCTGTTAGTCCTTCGTTTGTGGGGACCCAAGTAGAAGATCATTAGATCGGGCTTCACTGTATCCTTGGACAAATTTTCTACAACACGGTGTAAACCAAGCGGTGGGGGCAAATCCTTTTTTAAGAAAATGACATTGTAACATGACTCGAAGGATGGTCCATCAAGATCACGTTCATATTCCGAAGATCCCTGATTTGCATGTTAGGATATTCATATTGGAAGCAGATTCATCCAAAACTAGAATATTCCTTTACTGCAATTTGAACATCATTCTATAGAAAATTCTCGTAATTTTCAGGCAACAATTTCTAGGGTCATGTTAATTATGTAACTATAAGCAAGCCATATAAGAACATCATTCTATAGAGTTTCTAAATACTGGTTTATTTTTGAGATTTTGTTTTCTCACTTTACCCCACTTGAGCATGGTCGAAAGAGGGTTTTTTCTTTTTACTTTCATTTGTAGGATTCTCCGGCTCGGACCTTCTATACCCAACCCTTATCACGTGCACTAGAAATGGTAGAAAACAGCTAGACTCCCCATTCTTCCCCTGTTTGAAGTAATTTAGAATTATGTAATTGATTAGATTCATTGTTTAACACACTTCACGTATTTAAGTCTTGGTATGTGATAAGTCACTTGGTTTAGTCAAGAATCATTGCATGTGTATGTATCAAAGTATATGTGAAAGTACAATTGTATGTGTTATTTAAGTACTAGGGAAAGCTCGTGCCTTTAGGTACGACACGACATACTTTGACCGCAACCTAATGAATTACCGTTATGCTATTTACCACGTAAATAGCTCAATACCCGAACGCGTATAAATTTCCGCCCAATAACTAACCAAGGACCAATGTAAGAATCCTAATAATTTTGAATCTCAACTGTATTGGACCTTCACAGATTTAAAAGATGAATTGAAAAACAAATGTTATGCTTGCTTTTTTATTAGACTTCCCCGTGGTAAAACTTGATGTACGTAGAATCGCAAGTAACTCAGCTAGGGGATTCGTGTAAAGATCACTTTAAATTCTACAATTTAAGCATTTAAGAAACAAAAGATATTGCATGTTAATAAAGAGGGGGTGCTGCGCAGCGTGCTGTGCGGCACTTGGCGCCGCCGCGCCGGTGTCGGTCCGATGATCGGAGCCGTCCATTGCGTAAAGCTCGTCGAGTACTACAAGTCTACCAAAAATCAACTTGATCGGATATCGTTAAGTGCGTAATCGGAACACAAATAACTTGAAAAAAATGGGTTTAATAGTTTTCATCCGGTGTTTCAAGTCATATATGTTCCAATTTTTTTCAAGTTATATATGCTCCGATCACGTACTTATCGATGTCCGATCTAGTTCATTTTTAGTGCACTTAAAGTACTCGACGAGCTCTACGCGGTGGACGTCTCCGATCATCGGACCGACACCGGCACGGCGGCGCCAAGTGCTGCACAGCACGCTGCGCAGCGGGGCTCTGACAATTAGACATTTTCCTATAGAGCCACATGTATAATCAAATGGGTTTGCAATCAAACTTTATATATTCTCCTATCGACATCCACGGTAATCAATCTTACTACTCATACCACAATGTTCAATATTATTCACCCTATAACTAACCCAAAGTAATGAAATAAAAGACAGAGAATAACAAAGCGATCAGAAGAACTACTGGATGAAAATATTCTTTACCTAGACACTTAAGAGAACTCACACTTCAAACAAAAAACTATCCATCCATCGATCACCGTGGAATTTCTGATCAAAGTCTTCTTTTTTACAATGACAACTACCAGTTACTTATATAACACCATGCATATGGGCAGCCCAGCAACTAACAAAACATAAGAAACAAAAACAATTGCTATATCAAGTTATCTCCATTTGCTAGTTAGAGGTTTCAGGACATTCAAAACATTCTTTTGTAGCTTTCACTTCAACCAAATTCTTTTCAAATCCTCCATGTCAAAGCAAACATTAATAAAGGCTAGGTTACTATATATCTATAGGTTATTCAAACGATTACACAATCAACTGTTATCTGACAAAAAAGTTATAACCTATGTAACATCGACACAAACACTAACACATAAACTTTAACAAACTGGAGGATACATTTTTTAAAGTATTCTTGGAGTGTCCAAACTAAAAATGTTGCCAAAAGTTAAAACACTTTGGATTTGAGTATTGGACGACCTCATGACTAATTTTGTCTCTCTTTGTCCTATTTTCTCCGAAATGATATGCATAAACATTATTTTAATAAAAGCATATATCTAATGTAGATTTCAACCATGGTTTTTAATAAAGACAAATACAGATGATAGGTTAATAAGCTCCATTGACAATTTTCTATGTTTAACCTAAAAAAACCAATCAACCAACGAATTAATTTCTCAATCTCCTGGCAAGCCACTGGTTTGACGATAGCAACACACAAAGAAGTCTTGATATAGAAATATGATATTTATGCCCTTTTGGTTTATGTTGTGTAACATATGTTGCAACTCTAGCAAATGGATCACCGTCCAACAAACAAATTGGAAAGATGTATTTGATTAAGCAAGTCAACACTCCTAACTCATCAATTAAAAGTAATAAGCACCCGTCTATTGGACGGACCGTAGTGACGGATTTCCGTTGGAAAGGCGAACTAAACCATAAAAATCCAAAGTGAAAACCATTAGTTTGATAAGACTATTGGGGTTCATCCTTGAAACAGGGGAGCCTGGGCAGTGCTCTGTTTATGGATTAACTTGGGTCTAACTCACTCATGATCAGAATGGCCTATTTGATGGGTATGCCAAGTAGATCGAGTGTTTAAAACCAAATTTTATCGAACAAAAGGAATGATTTTGTAGTCACTCTCTTATAATTACACTTCAAATTTTGTCTTTTATTGTGCTTTCAAATTGTGTTATTCTAATCTTCAATAGCGGGTAATGAATTTGTAGCAGAGTGTTTGAATATTAGAAATACTTTAATAAGTACTATAGGTATTCAAAACCATAATAACAAAAAGTTGAATAATCATTCTATCAATTTGAAATGTGTCATTCAAAAATCACTCTTTTGTATTTTTCATGGCTAAAGCAATAATTTAGCTCTCATTCTTGAATTTAGCCATTATTTTTTGGTTTTTGTTTTGGAATTCCTTTTAAATGGGGCCCTATGTTTTATGGGAACATTCCTACTGTTATATCAATTTCATGGAGCACATAGAATAAGGGCATAAAAATTTGGTGGCCAAATAAAGTTTTAAAAAATTTGGGGGCCATTGCAACCACATCCTCGGCATTAGGGATGCCCAGCGGGTCAACCGATCCACCCAAACCGAACCGTCCGCGAAGCCATCCGAAGTATGTTATGGATGGATGCGGATCCTAACAATCTAGTTTTTGCGTACGCCCAAAAAGCCGGCCATATATATAAGTAACATCTCATATGTTGGTATGAATAATGCGATTAAAAAAAATAAAACATACCATAAGATTTTATTGTTTTCACTGACGAGATTTTATATTTCCAATCGGCTATCAAACAAGATCAAGCCATCACATTAATCCAGTAATTTTTTCAGTTACCGTTGACGAGATTTTATACTTCGAGTCAAACAATATCAAACCGTCATAATAATCAACTAATATCTTTTGATGGTAACTATAGCGAATAGATTTGCATTGATCTTTTTGAAAATGTTATCTTACATCAGCACTATCATTACAATGACTATGACAAGATTTCCTGAGTCCTTGATGGGATAGAAGATTCTCCGGATAAATCTTGTCATAGTCATTGTAAGATAAATCTTGTTACGTAGTTGAATCTATTTTAAGTAATTGTTCCACAATTTAGTAAATAGACATACGAACCATTAAAGGTATTCGATGTCATAAAAAATTAAATTAATACATTAGGATGGTAGCTAATCATCATAGAATTGATAGTCGTAGAGATAGAACCGGTGCATGACATAAGCTAATGAAGTCAAGGTTTTGGCCCCGAAAAAATATTAAAAATGGGGAGGCCCAAATATGTAAGCCCCCTATATATCTATATTAGACTTAAGTAGTTTTTAGTTTTAACCTGCTTTGAAACAAATAAGTCCAATTTAAAATTTTCAGTTTTAGCTTGACTATGAAGACTAAATTAGTACGTTTCGACCCAAAAGAGAGAAAAATAATGTTCAAATGATAGATTTTGAAGTATTGTAATACTCCCTCCGTCCTTTTTATAGTGTTTAACTTTCCATTTTAGATTGCCCCTTAATAAGTGTGTGTTTTGAAATGTTAGTGGGTATATTTCTTATTTTGCCCTTAAACATAGATTCCTTTTTGAAAAGTTAGTAGGTATTATTATATGAATAAAAGTAAGTAGTGGAAAGTAGATATAAAAGTTGTAAAAGTTAATGTGAGAGAAAATAAGTTCGAATTCCAAGACACCACACTTAAAAAGGGACGGAGGAAGTAGTTGTTTATTTTTGTATGATATATGTTTAAATGTTTGTGAATTTCTCTGTTGTAATGGTTTTTTCTGAAGACTATATATGTATTTTACGCAAAATATATGGAGGACCTTATTCAAGCTTGAGTCTGTTTCGGGCCCCAGAGAGTCTTGAGCCGGCACTGATAGAGAAGGAAAAGAATGACATATCGATACCAAAAGATCCTTCTTCTTTTCTCTCTTTTTAAAATTTGTACGGACTTCATTTAGACGAAGGTCTTGGGTATCAAAATGTGGCCGACCTGCATTTATGGATATTTATAATTATTGTCATATTTGACCCATTTAAAAAATTTCTGACCTAAACTTACCTTCACAGCTAGAGATATGGATATGAATTGAGAGTGCTTGAAGATGTTGGAGGATGATTTTCTTTGAGCGTTGGGTTGTTAGTGTAAGGGTCCTTCGTTTTGCTGTGGTGGTGTTACGATCCCTCTGCTGTACCTTCTCCATATTTTGGTGTTTCTTGGTTAGCTTCTAGTCAACTTGGCTTGTTGGTGTAGCTGAGGTGAAGCGATATGTTCCCTTTGTTCAGAGCCGGCTTTGAGCTAAATCTTGTAAAGTCATCACTTTAAGCCCCCAAATTTTGCGTAAATTTGGGGCATCCAATTTCACAGACCCATGTATAAGTGAGGCATAAATAAGAATTAAATTAGGTCAATTAAGTTGTGTTATCAAATATGGATCATATATCGATCGTAGTATGAAAATTTTCCCCTAACCATTTTGATCTATGCAAAATATATTCAGATTTAGGGGCCTCATTAAAAAAATATGTTTAAGGTCTCACAAATATCAGAGCCAGCCCTGTCTTTGTTTGAGCATATCTCTCTTGCCTCGTTGCTTTTTACTTCATCCTTTTTTCTTGTTTTAAGTTTTGCTTCGAGTTAAAAAAATTCCTTTTTTCCAAGCAAAAAATAAAAAAAGATATGGATGCAGCAGTGTCTAATGCATACGACACCACCACAATTCGAAGTCTTAAAATCGATCTTAGCCACCCCAAAGATTCTTAACATCGATCTTAACCTAATATATTTGTAATTACTCTATTGGTTTAGTGGTTTATATCCCCTCTTAATATTAAGTTCTCCGACACCATAATTGGTTGGATCGAATAAAATTGATTTGATTTTTCACATAAATAGTACGTCACATTCCACACCATGAGTTTATCCAATGTAGCCTAAAGACTGGCAAGTATTTAAGTTAAACTAGAATATTTGGAAAGAAGGCAATACGTACGACTTGAATATTTACTAACTTGAGAGCATATGAAGTTATAAAACCAACCATGTTTCATATATTAATGTTGAGAGTATAAACGATAGTAATCAGTAATAAGTTACTCTCTCCGTCCCAATTTTGCTTGCCCTTTTTGGGAAAGTGAGTTTTTAAGGGGTGTGAAAATTTTGTATTGTCTTTTTTGTTCTGCCCCTAAATCCAGTCAATATAATGTGGTCAATTTTATGGGGCTAATTTTTTTATATGAAACTCAAAACATATGCAATATAGATCTTATTTGATAGATATCAATTGGTTTTATTATACAAAGTTTTCAAAATCATAAGAATGATTATAATATAAAAGATAATGGACAAGCAAATTGAAATAGAAAAAATACTTTTTAAGGGTAAAACTGGAAAGTGACTATGTATTGATGGATGTTTTTAGAAATAAGACAAATATTTTGGGACATTCCAAAATGGAAAAGACTAGCAATTTGGGACGGAGGGAGCAATATTTTACACGATGCGCTTTACAAGCATATGGTAGAAGGCTAGAAGCTAATGTGTGCGATCGACTTACGATTCGCATAAACCTCACAATTTATTTCTACTTAGAAAGATCTGGTTTTGGTTCGTTCGGGTGGATGTCTCCATTTTCAGGGCATGGTAGGATTTGCCATTTTGGTTCGTTCAGGTCCATTTGTTGTCTGGTGCTCGGTTTTTACACCATTTGTGATATATTTTTTTGTCATTCGTCATTCCTAATCTATTACATGAGGTGAAGGGGGAATGAGACTCGATCCCGGAATACAGTGTAGGGCATCCACGAGCTCTATCGCATAAGTTACCATTTGCGCTAATTGTGATATTGAACTCGTCTCTTTCCGGTGAATGTATCTCAAAACCAGGTTCCACACATTCTTTGATTTATAAATAATTCCAAAAAAGATTTTGAACTGTTGATACTCCCACCATCCCATAACTTTAGTTCCTTCGCGAATTTTGACCTTTCAAGGGAACATAAATTTTAATGCACTTTAAAGTACAAAGTACAAAGAACTTACTCTTTCCGTCCTAAATTGTTGATCATTCTTTACATTTTGGGATGTCCCATAATATTTCTTCAATTTCTAAAAACATCCATCAGAACAGAGTAACTTTCCAGTTTTACCTTTAAAAGTGTTTTTTCTATCTCAATTGGCTTGTCCATTATTTTTATTTTGTAACGGTTCTTATGATTTTGAAAACTTTGTGTAATAAAACTAGTTGATATCTATCAAACAAAATCAATATTGCATATGTTTTGAGTTTGATATAAAAAAATTAGCTCCACAAAATTGGTCACAGTAATATTGACTGAACCTAGGGTAAAACAGAAAAGACAATACAAAATTTTAACACTCCTTAAAAACTCACTTCCCCAAAAGGGACAAGCAAATTGGAACGGAGGGAGTATTAGCAAAATTGCACCTTTACCTCAACTTTCAAAGTTTTTGTTTTAATTAATCGGCCAAAACTTGTTTTTATATATCACGAAGATAAGGATATAAAATTCGTAAAATAGGAAAAATAAACAATAAGAGAGCTTCGAAGAGTTAATATGGACAGTTCAAGTGCCATGCACAGGCAAAATATCAACTTACGCTTAAGCAGTGGCGGAAGAAGAAGAATTTTTTTTTTGAAAAGCATAAACTTTATTAATCTCTGAGAAGAACAAAGATTAAAAGGGAGAGAAGCAAAAAACGGCATCAAAACTAGGGGAACAACGACCCGCTAGAAGTTGATAATAGGTATTGCCGAAAATTTAAAATTTCAACCCGGAATCTTAATAAATCACCACAAAATCTTACTACCTTAGTGCAAAATGTAATACTCCACCACAAAACTGAAAAAAATCATGGACATAGATACCCTATTATATTATTTTATTTTATTAAAAAAATTGCATATCTTACGTTGACAGATTAAGTTTTTGGGACACAGCGAATACATATTTCAGGCTAAATCTCATAAATAAATAAATTCACTAAAGACAACAATCTAGGTCACTTTATTTGAAGTTTTCCAACTTGTCTGATGGTTTAATACTTTTTCAATTCGCCTCGTAGAGACAAATGATTATTTCAAACAAATCTGACGAAAAACTTAACAAAAGATACTAAAAGTCAATAATTATTTAAAGTGATATCATGTTGAAAAATAAATCCAAGTTAGATGGCTACAAATCTGTTTCGAGAATAGCTAGATTAACCCCGTTTGGAAAAAAAAGTATATCATTGTCAAATGTAGTTGAAGAAAGACAATTTTGACGTACATACGCAATATAACGGATTCAACCCCCCCAAAACATGTCATGTTTGTAAAAATATATTTTCATTAGCAATAGAAAAGAAAAAAATTTAGAGAGGTGAAAAGAAGTGTAAATGTTCATAAGTTAAATATTTTTCTTTTAAACTTGAAATGGAAAGTGGCATGGTGGATGGGTGTAGGGGTGAGCATGGACCGGATTGGTCCGGTTTTTTTGTAAACCAAGAACCAAATCATTAGCTACGGATTATGAATTTGGAGAACCAAACTAACCCATAAAATTCATAGAACCAAACCAATCCAAATCATAAAAATACGGTTCGGTTTCGGTTTTGAACCACGGATCACTTGAATTGTGATATCATCTCAATAAACTATTTAAAGTACTCTATAAAAAAAAAAACATTTAAAGTACTCTTTCAAAACTTATACTAGAACAAGTTAGGATTAATATCACAAAAACTCACTTTCATCAACCAATTAAAGAAGATTAAAATAACAGTAAGTAGTGAAGGAATAAGGCCATGAAATAGAGTATTTGTATCAAATTAGGAAATTATTTACCAAGGAAAAAAAGATTGGGAAATTAATTGACTAAGCCCATACCACGTATGTTTAGGGTATTGAAAGTACAAGAATAAGATATTATATATACAAGTTTGAGAAAATATTGCAAGTGAAATAATAGGGTGGTGGAATAGAGCATTAGATTAGGAAATTTATCGACTATGTCAAAAAAATTTATTTAGTGTATCGAAATAAATTCTATATATGGCTCGGATCGGTTCGAAACTAGAACCGTTAATGTAAATCCACAGACCAAACCATTTAATACGGTTTATAATTTTTAAAAACCGGCACCAAACCACATTACTATATAACCACATTACTAAAAAATCAAACCAAATCATTCGGTTTAGATTGATTTGGACTGGATTCACGGTTTGACGGTTATTTTGTTCACCCCTAGATGGATGTGACAAGATGGACCGAAAACAACAAGATGCTTAGTTTTTTTTATAATTTTTAAAAACCGGCACCAAACCACATTACTATATAACCACATTACTAAAAAATCAAACCAAATCATTCGGTTTAGATTGATTTGGACTAGATTCACGGTTTGACGGTTATTTTGCTCACCCCTAGATGGGTGTGATGAGTTTTGAAGACGAGGCTAAGGATTCGAGTTTGAGTTCGAGCTGCAGTGCATGTGCTGAGTTTGCATTATTTTTAGTGTTGAAAAACTTATGAAGCGACAAAAATATTTTCGTCGTACAAACTAATTTGGTGCCTGGATATTTCTCTGCCTTTTGTGGACAGTAAGTCTTTGTTTGCGACGAAAATGATAGGCGGCGAATTCTTCACAAATTAGCGTCGAAGAATTTGTTGCTTATATAAAATTGGTGATGAAAATAACTTTTCCTCGTGAATACCTTTTCCAAGACATGTAAAATGCCGACAAAATGTTTCCTCGGAAATACATTTGGCGGTAAAATCCTATGCTGGATAAAATAGATAATTTGTCCTATTTGTTGTAGCAGCAGTAAACGGTTGGCAATCTACATGCACCAAGCTATAAAGCTATAACTTTTTAAATAATTCAAGGGTGAAGAACGGCACTGCTATTTTTTTCGTGGTCAAGCAATTATAAAAAATGAACAAGAATATGACCTGACGATTTTACTAATTATATATCTCTCTCTCTAATCATGCCTATAAAACCGCACGTTTAATTACACTCTCTATCACAAAACCAAACGCAAGGGTAGAAAAATGGTTAGGAGTGAGAGTGAGAGTGAGAAGCATTTTGTGTTGGTTCATGGAGCGTGTCATGGAGCGTGGTGTTGGTACAAGGTAGCAACGCTGTTGAGATCCGCGGGTCATAGGGTAACGGCGTTGGACATGGCTGCGTCTGGGGTCAACCCAAAGCAGCTGAAAGAGCTCCATTCGTGGACGGACTACTTTCAGCCGTTGATGGAATTCATGAAGTTGTTGCCGGCCGATGATAAGGTGGTTTTGGTTGGCCACAGTGCCGGTGGTGTCTCCATATCTGTAGCTATGGAGAGGTTTCCGGAGAAAGTTTCTCTGGGTGTGTTTGTCACTGCTATTATGCACGGTCCTGGCGTCACTCTTCCCATTGTCATGGAAAAGGTAATCTCTATGTACTAGAAAAAAAGGTGATAAATTGGTAAAATGAATGCAGCTATATATCATTTTTTTAACGCGGCGAAGAAAATTTTCGTTAGTCATAAAAGAGATCAAATATCAAATCAGTATAATAGGCAAAAAAAAAAAAAATGTACTCCATTGAGAGAGCTTGAGAGAGTACAATAACTTTCTTACTCGATGGCAAAAATTTAACCTACCTCATAGCCACTAAGTTAGGTATACTGTCAAATGTCATGCACTTGTAATGCCAATTATCATTTTGGATAGTTAAGAAAATTTCAAGTGTTTTTGTGATATTTTTTTTTATTTAAAAAGGGCATCTAAAGAAGAAGTGCATCGATCTATTTGTCGGACACTTTCAATGATGTGATTTTTTTGACTGGAAAGTTGAGAACACAATTTCATAACACAAATCTGGACGTAACTATGGTCGAAACCAAATTGTTTTATGCTAGCCCACGTGCGTAAAATGGCTCTAGACTTGGTCGTGTCCGCACTTGTGTTCCTAGCCTCTCTTTTTTTCCTTAGACCTCTCGCGGGTGGTGTATTGATAGTACTGCCATTCATTCTATTTCATCGATCTCATTAGTCTTCAAAACACATTTTGTTACTCATACATGCAGTTTCTAGCTAATTTTTGCAATTGTTACATGTAGTGCTTTGCAGGAATAGAATCTTTTATGGACTGTCCAAATGATTTTGATAGAGGGCTGGATCAGCCTCCAACGTCCCTCCACTTTGGCCCCAAGTTTATGCAATCCATGTTATATGAACAATCACCGCCTGAGGTACGCAAGTAGAAATTAATAAGAAATACTGCAAAATTTCGAATTATAAAGAATATAGTACAACTGTATTCATTTTTAATCAAGGTTGACACTTCTTCAGAACCATCGCGTTGTTTTCTGTCAATCCACTTTTTGATAACCATGCTCGAAAACCTATCATAGTATTCAAGATTACTAGCGTGGTGTGCAACGCGCTGAACAATTTTATTTAAATTTTCGTAACAGTAATTTCATGTTCGACTTTTTGTGAAATCTCAGTACAATACATTTTTTTTATTCGATCGGCGAACAGAATAATTATATTAATAGAAGAAGGATACAAAGGAAACATATCCATAATCCCACCTCGCCAAGTAAAAGCTTATGTAATTTATTATTTTGTGATGGCACTAGTCTATTCATGTCAACGTACAAGATTTTGTGTTCTATATGTTATGAAGTTTACGTTATCAAATTTTCAAAGCATAATAAAACAAGTATTTAAATTGTATTTATTAAAAAGTGACTGCAGAATTATTTGTCTATGTCCCTAATTTGTCTTCTCAATTTCTAAAGACGGATGCTCTTGTAAATTTTTCATTTACTTTGGTTCTTGTTTTTATTTTGGTTTTTTCTTTGTTTTTTGTTATCGGCAATTTAGTTCTTGTTTGATCATGTACATTTTTTTTCCTTGGTCGATCTTTATGGAAATCAACCTAGGATTTGAGTCTTGCAATCGCTTTGATGAGGCCATATCCCCTTTTCCATGATAACGAGGAAATGGAAAAGGATACTGCACTGACAAAGAAGAATCAGGGATCGGTCCATCGTGTTTACATCGTGATCGAAGAAGATCGGTCGATTAAAGCATGTTTTCAACGATGGATGATAGAAAATAATCCGACGGACGAGGTGAAGGTCATTTCTGGTGCAGACCACATGGTCATGTTCTCTAAGCCAGAGGAACTCAGTTCCTGCTTGCAGGGGTTAGCTGGAAATTAGGAGCCTGGCCACTGAGGCATTCCCATTCAGTATGTTGTAATGTTGTTTTGTGAACAACTTTTTTCCCTCGTAGGATGAATAAAATGTAATCTGAGGGGAACCAAAGTATGTGTTTTCAGATTTATTTTGTTTGCGTCTGTTAAGACGTTATGGTTAATACTACGTTATGTAAAATTATGAATGGGCATCGATCTCGTTGAATGTGTTTTGTATGTCTCGTCCCTACTCGTTAGTTTCCATAATATCATGTCTAGTCAATTTGGCTTATTTGCGTTTTTGATCCTTAACGTACTTCTCAAGTGCCAGAGTCATCTCCAAATTTTCAATCGCGCGATATTCGTCTGCAAAGTTTGTAATGTGAATTAAAATCATCCCCGACCCTGTAGTAGTTTATTCTTGCCGTTAACACTAGGGGCTTTGTTTGGGCTTTTTAAGTATGAATTTTTTACCGGCTTCAATTTTTGAGTCCTCAGTGATTTTTTGAAGTTGTATGAGAATTCAAACTGTTAATTTACAAATTTAGCTGGAGTAGAAATGATGTGAGCATAAGAAAAAAGGATATTTGGTCTCAATAGATTGCTGAGACATGTAATCCGCTAATGGGTTTAGTTTCATGGCCCATCTAATAGTCTTTGCTTACGTTATGTCGTTATTCATTTGGTTTGATTACGATCTTACCATACATATCAAAATAACCAATCCTAGGACAATCGAAACATAAGAAACAATGACCACGCGGCTACGCATGTCGTCCAAGAATAATTTTTTTTAATATAAAAAACAATACAATAGACTTTTTAGCAACGAGAAAAAATTAATGAGGCTGTATTTGTCACTGCAATTATGATCGGTCCTGATCACAATTTTCCCGGTTTATTCAACGGGTACTCATGTCTCTCCCTCTCTCCCTAAGCTTTTGCGCGCGCGGATGAAAATCAGGCTCTATTTTTTGTCCTTTTTATTGGGAATGTTTACTTGGTGCACCAATAACAAATTTGATTTTATATGAAAAGGGGAATTAGATTAAATGGGAAAATCAGATTCTAAAATGGAAAATGTCTCATTTAGAGAATTGTGGGGAAAATGGTGGGGACGGCAGTTTCAAATCTTAAATCTATTCTCAGTCAATTAGTTTTTGGGCTGAAACAGCATATTGGCAATTTCGGAATTATAAAACCGGACACAATCACATCGACAACAACTGGTCTTCTCTCTTTATATATTCATCATTCAATAGATTAGAATAGATGATTTCATATGACGTAGTGATTATACATTATTTTTGCAACTGCGTACTAGGGTTAGTCATACCAAAATTAGTGAAGTCAGATTTGGCTTAGACAAAGTCAACATGTTCTTAGATTCCAATAATATAATTACACCTTGTGCAAATCCTCTACAAGAGAGAGAGAGAGAGAGAGAGAGAGAGAGAGAATGGTAAAAGAGGAATGGAATCTGATCACCAAGAAAAGATCGAATCGAAGATTCTTTTCTCTGCCGGAGAATGCTAGATTCATGGGAGACTCTAAGGTGGTTACTGTTTACGTCGACAACTTATCAGAGGACATGGATGCGGAGTGGCTTGGGCAGATCTTTTCTAAGTATGGGTGGGTTTTTTATGCTTTTATTCCAAAGAAGAGAAGCAAATTTTATCAGTCTAAGTCTGGCTTCGTTAGATTTAACTCATTTCGGGAGGCAGAGGAGGCCATTGCTGATCTCAACGGAATTATTATCAAAGAAAAGAAGTTGTTAGTCAAGATGGTGGCTTACAATGTGGCGAAGGAGCAGGGTGGTTCGGCCTATAACCATCCCCATATTGCAAAGAAGGTAATAATGGAAGAGGGTGTGAAGGCAAATAAGACCAAGGAGCATAATAGGGTAAACCTAGGCAAGGCGACCGGAAAATCTTACGCAGAAGCAGTGGTGGGTAAATCCATGTTCGAACCAAAACGGATTTTCATTGATGCTATTGGTAACGAATGGCTCTCTAGAAGTGTTGTTGCTAGATTGAAATCATTAGAGAAGCACTTCATTGTAAAGGTGTTCCACAGATTGAGGTGAAGGATATGGGTAGATTATGGATTGTTCTAACCTTCCCAACGGTTGAATTAATGCAATCAGTGTTTGATGGGGTATTAAGCTGGCTGAATAATTGGTTTGTTGATGTACAAAAGTGAAGCCCAGATATCTAGGATGTGCGTAGAAGGAATATATGGATTTCCTATTATGGGATTCCGCTCCATGGATGGAATGCTGCGTCGTTTCGGAGAATTCCGCAATAAGGGGGGAGGTAATAACCATGGATGAGTCTACAATTAAAGGGTTATCTTTTGCAGTAGGAAAAGTTATGATCGCTACGGATAGATGGGAGAGAATCAATGAGGTTATTCAGGTTGTGGTGAAAGGTAAACCATTTGAGGTGAGAGTGGTGGAAGAACAAGTAGTAATCCATGGCCACTGCTTCATCTGTAATCTCAACCCATCTGAGTCTATCAGAGTTAACGCACCCAATTCGGAAGAGGAATCGGTGGATGAGATGAGGTCTATGCGTGAGGTGGCTAATGAGGATTGGTCGGGGAGGAAATTAGTACGTTGATCAATTCAAATGAGGTCTAATGTGTTGAGGAGTCAGCTTTGGAGCCTTTGGGGAAGGTGATGGCGGCTGAAAATAATGCAGGCATGGAGAATGTGGGTCTACCAATACAGAATTAAAGTTCCAAGACTGATGGTTTTAAGGAGGGAGAGATTAATGAAGGGGTGGGAGAGGCTGTGGGCCTTGGGCCTATTCAAGGTCTGGAGCTGTTGGATGAGAATGCAAATATTGGGTTTGGACCTAATTGTGTAGAAAATGGGCTTGTGTCTCAACTATTTGCGGATGGGCCAGTGTCGATTAAAACAATGGGCTTTGTTAAACACTTTTCAGAGAAGGCAGTGGTGGGATCTGGGCCTAGTAATTATTTGGAGTTGGGCCTACTTCAACCAAATCATTTTGTTTTTTGTCGTTTGTCCGAGTCCGGGCCTAAATTAAAGGTGGGTGGGTCGGTGATTGCCAAGGGGAAATCTCAGAAATTAGGTCGGAAGAAGAAGTCTTGGCAAGACATATTGGGTTTGAGAGATTCTGATGGTAACATTCAAATTTGTGGACGAAGGAGGAAGAAAACTAAGCAAGTGATCTTTAGATCAACGGTAGCGGCAGCTTCTTTATCTTGCTCCTCTGAAGGTATCGGAAATAGGAACAAGCTTCTACTCAATGATGCTGAAGCGATTTGGGCAATGGGTAAAATTGTGGGGGGTGAGGCTGTGGGTCCAGAAAATGAAGTTATCAGCAAACTGGCGGAGATGGATGGTAATCGGGAAGGTATCAGAGTTAAGGGGAAGGATGTGGTTCTTCCATGAACCCTTCCCTTGGGTGTATAGGCGTCAAATATGTTCTCATGGTTAATGTTTTATCATGGAATGCTAGGGATATTGGGAAGAAGGAGAAAAGGAGTAGATTCAAGAAAATTCTTCATTATTATAAGATTGATTTCCTCATGTTACAAGAAACAAAGAAGGCGGGTGTGGATGAAAAATTTGTCAGATCTATTTGGGGCTCTAGGAGCATGGAATTCTCAGAGGTTGATCCTGATGGATTGTCCGGGGGTTTATTATGCATTTGGGATCCCTCTATTTACTACCTGAAAGATGAATGTGCTGGGAGGAATTTTCAGTTTCTTTCAGGTGTGATTCACAATTCTTTTCCTTGTGTATTTGTTAATATCTATGGCCCTTGTAATTGTGTTGATAGGAAGAAGGTTTGGGATCGCATTTCGAATCTTTCATCTTTTTTTTCCCAATCCGTGGTGTATGGGTGGTGATTTCAATGAAATTAGGTCAGTAAATGAAAGGAAGGGATGCTCCAGTAGAGATAGAGGTATTGCTGAGTTTAATTCACTTATTGATTTTTTGGAATTGGTGGATCATCCTCTGCTTGGTAGGAAGTATACATGGGCTAAATCTGACAGTGAATCCACTTGGAGCAGGCTGGATAGATTTCTAGTTCATCCTAATTGTTTAGCTAAATTTGGTTGGAAACAGTGGGGTTTGAGAAGAATTTTATCAGATCATTGCCCTATAGTTTTGAAGGCAGATTCCAGGGATTGGGGGCATAGACCCTTCAGGTTTATTAATGCTTGGACCCTACATCCGAAATTCAAAACTATGGTAAATGCTTTTTGGGGTAATACTTTGACTCTAGATTGGGCTGGTTTGAAGAACTAGGAAATTGAAAGAGTTGAAAGAAGTTCTTAAGGTTTGGAATAAAGAGGTCTTTGGAAATGTGCAGGAAAACATTAAGGAGGTTGAAGATCAAATTAACTCTCTCGATATTTTAGGTGAATTTGGCAGACTATCAGAGGAGGACATTATGAGGAAAAAGAAGCTTAAAGTGGAGTTTTGGAAGATGAGTAGGAGGCTTGAATGGATTTGGCTTCAAAAATCAAGGCTGGACTGGACTCGAAAGGGGGACAAGAACACTAGATTCTTCCACTTGACTGCTAATGGTAGACATAATAGGAATCTCCTTGATTCCTACAATTGATGGGAGTTGTGTGGATGATCTGAGGAGGATGAAAACAGAAGTTTTATTTCATTTTCAGAGGGCTTTCAAGGAGGATTGGTTTTCTAGGCCAAAGCTGGGTGGTCACTTTCCTTCTGTGATTAGTTTGGCTAAAGGGAATGCACTGATCAAGGAGTTTTCTGAGGAGGAGATTTGGCTTGCGGTGGCATCTTACAATGGCAACAAAGCCCCAGGTCCTGACGGCTTCAATCTTTCTTTTATCAAAACTTGTTGGAAGTCGATTAAAGGTGATATAATCCAGTTTTTTAAGGAGTTTCATTCCAATGTCAGAATTGCTAAAGGGTTAAATAAATCATTCATTTCCCTTATTCCTATGGTTGATAGTCCTGTGGGATTGAATGATTTTAGACCAATCAGTCTTATTGGTTGCGTTTATAAGATTTTGGCAAAGGTGTTGGCCGATAGGTTGAAAATAGTGCTTCCTTATCTTATTTCTGAAGAACAATCAGCTTTTTTGGGAGGAAGGAATATTCAAGATGGCATTTTGATTACTAATGAGATTGTGGACTTGTGGAAGAAGAAGAGAACAAAAGGGGTCATTCTTAAACTGAATTTCCAAAGAGCTTATGATAATTTGAGTTGGAGCTTCCTGTTTGATATGATGTTTAAATTTGGATTTCCGTCCATGTGGATCCGATGGCTTAAGGAATGCCTTGCGTCTGCTTCCGTTTCAGTCCTGGTTAATGGATCTCCCACTGGTGAGTTCAATACGAAGAAGGGTCTTAGGCAAGGGGATCCGTTTTCCCCTTTCCTTTTCATTTTGGCAGTGGAAGGTTTGAACATGATTTTTAAGAGGGCAAAAGATCAAGGAATTATCAATGGTGTGTCTGTGGCAGCTAATGGACCAGTGTTGACTCACTTGCAATTTGCAGACGATACAATTGTCTTTTGTAAGGCATCTTTGGAGGAACTCCTTAATGTGAAAAAGTTACTAGCATTCTTTAAAGCAGCTTCTGGATTGAAGATCAACTTTCCAAAAAGTGTGGTTTGTGGGGCGGGCTGTCACAGGAGGAGTTGAAGGATTTTGCTAAGTGTTAGGGATGTAAATTTCAGTCCCTTCCTATGAAGTATTTGGGTCTTCCTTTGGGGGCCAGCCCTAGAAAGAAGTCTACTTGGAAAGTTGTGATTAAGAATTTTCAGAGGAAGTTGGCATCCTTGAAAAGAAGACACATCTCCTTTAGTGGTAGGATTTCTCTCATTAAGTCTGTTTTGGGTAATTTGCCTATCTATTATCTCTCGTTGTTTAGAATGCCTAAATGTGTTCTGAATGAATTAGTTAGGATTCAAAGCAGATTTCTTTGGGGTGGGGGTGAATTAAAGAAGAAGGTGAATCTTGTGGGCTGGAATAAAGTATCTAAGAGTAAGGAATTGGGTGGTCTTGGGATTAAAGACTTGAGATTAATGAATGAGTGTCTCTTGCTTAAATTGTGGTGGAGGTTTGGGTCAGAAAAGGATGCCCTATGGAGGAAGGTTATTTGTAGTAAGTATAAGATTGATGAATTATTTTGGGTCCCCACTTCGGAATCCATTAGGTTGTCAGGAGTTTGGAGGGATATCTTTAGGGTAGAGGAATGAGAATATCTTTGCTCTGTATATGTCGAATGCTAAGTTACAGCTGGGTAATGGGGGTAGTATACGGTTTTGGTCTGATGTGTGGATCGGAGAAGTGTCTCTTCAGAGAGCTTTCCTAGAATTTTCAATATTTGCTCTAAAAAAAGGGTGGTTGTAGCTGGTGCTTTTAATAATAATGGGTCTGAGCTTGTTCTGAACTTGGAACTCAGAAGAAATGTGCATTCTTGGGAGCTTGATGAGTGGAACAATCTGTTGTTGCAATTGAGATCAGTGGTTTTTCAACCGGATAGGGCAGATTTTCTCATCTGGATGGCAGATTCATCTAGAATTTACAGTGTTGGTTCTCTTTACAAATGCAAGGAATCGGAATTGGGGTGTGTTAGAAGGGAGTTCATGTTGTTGTGGAAGAACTATGCTCCTCCTAAAGTGCAGTTTTTGGGTTGTCTAGCAATGTTAGGATTGGGTTGTCTAGCAATGTTAGGAAGGGTCAAAACTGTTGAGTTGTTGTTCTCCTTAGGCATTTTATCCGAGTATGATGATTGCCTATGCAAATTTTGTGGGGAGGTTCCTGAATCCGTTGATCATTTATTTCTCCATTGTGGAGTAGTTTGGTCCGTGTGGTGTAAGATTCTCAGCTGGTGGGACGTTAAATGGGTGGTGCCTTCCTCTATTAAAAGTTTGTTCATTTGGTGGCAGGGGTGGAAATTTAAGAAGGCAAAAAAGGTGCTATGGGAGTTATCAAGTTTTGCAATTATTTGGAGTGTCTGGAAAGTAAGGAATGATCTTCTTTATAGGGGAATCGATCCAAAATAGGAGGAAATGGGGGATACGATAAGATATAGATTAGCTTCTTGGTTCAATGCCTATCCAGGTGCAAGAATCTTCTCTGCCAATGACATACTTCACAGATTTCCTGCTCTAATTCAGTCACTACATTTGGCATTTTTGTTTCAGAGCTTTCCAAGGGTTTTAGTTTTGGTGATGTGTCTCTGCAATTTGCAGATTTGGTTGGGGGTGGTCTTAGTTGAATTCTCTTCAACTTTTGGTGTACCCTAGTGCTGTAATTTGTTTTCTTTTTCTCTTGGTTGTCTTTGGTTTGCTGATGGTGGTCCAATTGTTGGTTCCCATCTCTTTCCTGGGCTTCCTTGGGTTGTTTTCCTTGTTCCTATCTCCTTTGATCAATATATTCTTCTTTGCTGATAAAAAAACAACAACTTGTGCGAATCAAATTATTCATATTCTTAGTAGTAATTTGATTAAAAAGATTTATTTAACTCCTTAAAAATTTGGAAGAAAATTCGGGTCATACATAGCCAATCCTATAATTATCTTTATATTTAAAGTGAGATTATATATTGACGAGTGCTTCATATCATGATCTTACAAATCTTAACCAAACAACGGATATGTGATCCCTTCAGATTTATACTCTATTCTGATGTTGTTAATTGTATCCCATCAAACAAACAGCCATCACAATCTATATAAGTATATATACATTCACCTAGATATGGATTAGTTCTCTTCAATTGTTGTTTTATAAAAAGTGCAATCCTTTTCAAGAAAAATTAGAAGGAAATTTCATAATACCTCAAAACAAATAATAAGCTAAAATTTTCTTGTCTTCTTGTCTTGTCATATATTCTTTGGTTAAAATGGAAATGAATGAATCAGGATTTGACACTTGCAACTCCACTGGTGAGGCCGCATCCATTGTTTCATGACAGGCCGAAACAGTTGAAGGATACTGCAGTTACTAAGGAGAATTATGGATATGTGAGTCGAGTTTATGTGGTGATCGAAGAAGATAATGACGTTAAAGAAAGTTTGCGGAGATGGATGATCGAAAATAATTCAACGGATAAAGTGAGGGTGATCACAGGTACGGACCACATAGTCATGCTGTCTAAGTCTAAGGAACTGACCTCATGCCTGCTCGGGTTAATTGATAGTTAGTAGGCGCTGAAATAGAAGGTGAATTCAGATTATCTGAATATGTTTCCTTTTGCTAATATTTTGATGTGTGGAGACATTGAAAATGTTGATCGGTAGAAAAGTTGTCAGGACGGACATCCACTCATTTTTAGAGGAAGAGGAAGAAAATCATTAATAAGACTATTACAACGTATGGAGTTCGAACAAAAACAGACAAGATAAATAAAGAAACACAAACAAATCAAATGAAGGATATATCCAGCCATTAACTGATCCGGCGGGCTTTTGTGAGAAATCTTGCCATACAAAATGTCAATGAACAACTATCTCGGTAGTTCTACAATTGACGAGGCTTCCCTACAGGATTTGTCTGATACTGTTTGGAGTCACATCTTACCTCAGGTAGAGAGTACAGTGACGCGGTTAAACATCGTGCAAGTAGATGGCCCAGGTGTTGACACCCCAATTTTGATGACTTGCGCATCCCCAATGATGAATAAAAGAAAATATGTAGAATACCTTGAAATGGTCGATCGCGCCTTTAAAACTTTTTGAAAACAACAAAGAATTTTCAGAAGTAAGGAGTAAAGGACCGGACGGCTTTAATCCATGGACCGGGCGGCTTTATTTCCTTAAGAGGACCAGATGGCTTTGATATCAGGGCCGGACGGCTCTCTTTGAGAGCCGGCCGGTTGTGTCTGTTACATGTCTTGTCCGAAAATCCGGGTTCAGAGATTCGTCGCAGAAGAATATATTCGCCCGCGCCAGAGAATATCATGATGGCAAAAAATCTTTTGCGTGATCCGGTGGTTCACCTCGGACGCCTATAAAAACGGTTCCACTCCCTCACTTTCGGAGAGGTTGAGGAGAGAGGCGGCGAAAAAAGGTTCGGACGATACCAGAGATTGCAAAAAAGAAATTGTGAAATTTTTTCCCTCGTCTAGTTACATCCCTTTCCAGTAAGAGGTTCCATACGAAAGATATTTCAAAAACACCTACTCAACTCCAGAAGTCCTCAAAGGCATTGAGAATCAAACCCAAGGAAAAACAAGTTTCTTTCGAGTTCGAATCGAGCCAATCAAGGTATAAAATCATATTTTCTGGACCAGGTTCTATAACCACGGTCCTTTGAGGGATTTTTTCCTGAATTCGGAATAACTCCAGTAGTTATCTTTGGATTCGGGAGAGTTTATTTACAGTAAAATCATCCCGAGATATTGAAACGAGCGATTTTTCGTCATAATCGCGCTGTTCGATCATCTTTCGGGGTATATTTTCTCTCCAAAATATTTTCTAAACATCGATATTCCTCCTAGGAGAATTTCTGTATAAAGGAAACCCTTTTTTTTTAGTCAAACTCCATCCCTCCGGAGGATAGAAAATATTTTGTAAAAAACGGCCAGAGGGCCGGTCGGCCTTGATGCAGGGCCGGACGGCTCTTATACCAGAGCCGAACGGTTCTTCCAGAGAGCCGAGCGGCTCTCCTCTGTTTTCCCCTGTTTTCCAGTAATCCTCCCCTGTTTTCTTATCCTCTGGTGCGATTTACATTTTTAAAACTATAATTTTTCCCTCAATTTTCTTTTATTAACATTTACCCTCCCTTCATGTTTATTTCTAAGTAATCATGTTAATTTTATTTATTTGTTATTTCCTGTTATTTACTCCCTCCGTCCCAAATTGATAGTCCACTACGAAACTACGTGCAATTTTTAAACTAAAAAATAATGTATTTATCAAAATAATTTTTGAATTTTTTTTGCACCGTATAAAAGTTCTCGATGAGATCTATAAAACAAGATCCATAATGGATATTTTTTGAGGCTCACATTAAAAGATATAAGCCGTTGAAAATAGCACGTAGTCCCAAAAGGGACTATCATTTTGGGACAGATGGAGTACTTGATTAATTGTCAAAGATTTTCGATAAAACATTTTTATCCCACAAATATTTAGTAGAGACCGGGAATATCCGGGCGCGAGCGGGGTGCTTTTCCAAAAACTTTCCCCACCCGTAACTTGGCTTCCGGACCCAAAAAAGAATCTTTTCCGCAGACCAAATCTTTTCCGAACGGCACAAGAGTCATCAATTATTTTTCAAACGGTTTCTCGGGTACCAAAAAGATTTTCTAAATCAAATCCCGGGTGGCGACTCATATTTTCAAAAATATTTTCCAGACAACCGGAAGTGGCCGTCCACAAAATGGCGACTCTGCTGGGGATTTTTTTAAAATTAATTTTTTATTTTGGTATTTTACACTTGTAAAACGACCCTCTAAAGCTTGTAAAAAACGAACACGCCTAGCGCTGTCGAAGAAATGATTGGTGTCTGGGTGAAAGCCCGACCATCCGGACTGGAGTTTTCTCGGTTGTTTACTTGAGTAAAATTTTAAAATATTAATTAATTTAAAAAGAGAGCCAGACTTAAAAAAAAAATATTTTGTGGGATTTTGAAGATTATTTTTATTGAAAATCTTTTTGCATTTCACGTGCATCGATGTTGGATAAGCCCCGCCGCTGCTTCTTGGTTACCCTACACGGCTTGCCGGTGTTAGGACATCCCAAGATCTCGGCACCCCTGGACGATGATGAGTCAGCCTGCCGCTTTAACCTTTGTCATGCAGTACACTTGACACTGGAAGGCAAATATTGGCTCTAGTCTAGGTAACCCCTAAACCAAAACCGGCCTTTGCATATAGATAGCCGTAGAACCTTCCAACCTACGACAGGGCCCACAGGGTAGGATTATATGATATATCCTGCTACTTGTTTATTGCTTTCCTATATCCTGCTGTCATGCTACATGTCGACCGTTTTTGCACATACCATGCTACTTGTTTACCGTCTTTTGTATATACTGCTATCATTTGGCATGCACACACTTTAGCATAAATCTTTTGGTTAGTCAGACCTTGAATTGTCACCTTTTCCCGCGGTCTTAAGAGGTTGCCCTGCCCAATGAAGAGTCGTGCATTTCAATGCACGTTGTCGCCTAGTCCTTAGGAAAATGAGACTAAGGATGATCAAGATGGCCTAAAATCTTCAATAAACCCTCATCAGTGACCTTAACTGAGCTTAAGAGTAATCAACCCCATTTATGAGGATGCTTATTCTAGTATCCTGATGAGAGATTATTAAAGAACTTAGTCTATTTTAAGATTTTTCCAAAGTCTTGTTTTCCAATTCAAAGAATCCACTGCCAAAAGAAATACTGAGGACCGGGGCAGCCTTTTTGAGACCGTTTTCCTTTATTCAAACACCTCCAGTTTCAGCCGTACTCAAACGGCTTCCTGTTATCCAGTCTAGCCTTAAACATATATCCAGATTTTAACAGCCTTATTGCTCTATCTTGGATGGTCAAGAAAATTGATTGGCTCTGGTTCCCAACACACGGAAACTTAACTTACTGAGTAGTGACCTACCCATGGCTGTTGAAAACACCTTCTGAGACTTAGGGTGACACACATGATGACACATGCACGACATTCTCCTTTTCAAAATAAAACAAGCAGGGGCACTCCTGAGTTTAATTTTGCTTTACTGTCAATTCTCAGTCGTCAAGCCAAAC